>JAJPUD010004776.1:87635-105934 GCA_023553655.1 Myrmecobius fasciatus | reverse complement strand
TCCTTCCTTCCTTCCTTCCTTCCTTCCTTCCTTCCTTCCTTCCTTTCCTTTCTTCCTTCCTTCCTTTCCTTTCTTCTTTCCTGACTCTTTCTTTCCCTCTCTCCCTACCCCCTCTTTTTCTTTCTTTCTTTTTTTGCTTGCTTGTCCTCTGTTCATAATAGGGTATCATAACCTTACCTATGAATACTATGCCCAAAGGAATATAAATTTTTTTCCCTGAGGCAATTGGGGTTAAGTGACTTGCCCAGGGTCACACAGCTAGGAAGTGTTAAATGTCTGAGACCAAATTTGAACTCAGGTCCTCCTGACTTCAGGGCTGGTGCTCTATCCACTGTGCCACCTAGCTGGAAATTTTGCAAGATATCTTGGGATTTATGGACTAGATTTCTTTCTTAAGGACCAGCCCTTAAACCCAAAATCACTCTAGCTGTCATTGATTGGACAACAATAAGTCCTGGCCAAGTTCTACATGGTCATTGTTTGGGTCCTGATTTGTTCAGAGTGAATATAAATAGCAATTGTTTTTGTTTTGGCCAGAAACCTAGAGGTTCTTCTCCTCTCAGATTTTAACTAGGTAAAAGAAAGCATTGTCACTATTGGTTGCCTTAGTCAAATTGAGACTTATGATAGACCTTAACTTAAAAAAGCCAAAGTCTCTTATTGCTTCCAGAGCCATCTCTAGTCATCCTGACCTACATCTTGTCACTAAACTTAGATGACTATAGAGGAGAAAATGAGGCTGGTGACCTTACATAGTCTCTCTTACTTAAATCTAATTCATGTGCATGTCATGGCATCACCTTCCTGATGTCATAGACCTCTTTGAGAATCAAGGAAAGCTAAAACAATAATCTTTTGCTTGCATAATTGTAATAGTTTCCAAATTAATTTTTCTGTATTTAAACTCTCCCCTCACCCTTATATTTTTCATTCAGCTGCCACAATGCACAGATCTAATCATGCCTTTTTCTAACTCAAGAAACTTCAGTGAGTCCCTATTATTTTTAGATAAAAAACAAATTCTTTTGGCATATGAAGACCTTCACAATCTAACTTGAACCACTCTTTTCAGGATGATTATACATTTCTCCACTTTATATATTCCAACTATATTTGCCTATTTTCTCCATATGACATTTCTATCTTGTCTCCCATTCCTGAAATACTCTCCAACTACATTTCTGGGAAACCCTGCCCCTTTTCAAAGACCAGCTCAAATGTTATATTGTGTATAGGACCTTTCTCAATTACCCCTGTTTCTAGTGCTCGCATTTGAAAATTACATTTTATTTTATTTTATTTTTCTGGGGTCTACTCTTTTTTTTATTAAAAGCTTTTTATTTATAAAACATATGAGTGATTTTTCTACATTGACCTTTGCAAAAAACTTTTTTTTCCAAGCTTTTCCCCTTCCCCCCACCCTTACCCCTAGATTACAGGTAATCTAATACATGCTAAATATGATAAATCATATGACAAATCCAATATATGTATACATATCTATACAGTTATCTTACTGCACAAGAAACATCAGATCTAGAAAGAGAAGAAGAAAAAAAAACAACCTAAGAAGGAAAACAAAATGCATGGAAATATTCACAGAAAGCATTAAAATGCTGTGTTGTAGTCCACACTCAGTTCCCACAGGCCTCTCTCTGGATGTATATGATTATCTTCATCACTGAACAATAGGAGCTGGTTTGAATCACATTATTGTTGAAGAGAACCATGTCCATCAGAATTGATCATCGTATAGTCTTGTTGCTGTGTATAATGTTCTCCTGGTTCTGCTGATTTCACTCAGCATCAGTTCATGCAAGTCTCTCCAGGCCTCTCTAAAATTATCCTGCTGGTTGTTTCTTACAAAACAATAATATTCCATAACATTCATATACCATAATTTATTCAGCCATTCTCCAATTGATGGGCATCCTTTCAATTTCCAGTTTCTTGCCACTACAAAAAGGGCTGCCACAAACATTTTTGCACATGCGGGTCCCTCCTTTAAAATCTCTTTGGGATATAGGCCCAGTAGAAACACTGCTGGGCTAAATGGTATGCACAGTTTGATAACTTTTTGAGCATAGTTCCAAATTGCTCTCCAGAATGGTTGGATCTGTTCACAGTTCCACCAACAATGTATCAGTGTCCCCATTTTCCCAAATCCCCTCCAACAGTTATCATTATCATTTCCTGTCATTTTAGCCAATCTGACAGTATAGTGGTATCTCAGAGTTGTCTTAATTTGCATTTCTCTGATCAATAGTGATTTGGAGCACCTTTTCATGTGACTAGAAATAGTTTCAATTTCTTCATCTGAAAATTGTCTGTTCATATCTTTTGACCATTTGTCAATTGGAGAATGGCTTGAATTCTAATATATTTGAGTCAATTCTCGATATATTTTAGAAATGAGGCCTTTGTCAGAACCTTTGAATGTAAAAATATTTTCCCAGTTTACTACTACCCTTCTAATCTTGTCTGCATTCATTTTGTTTGTCCAAAAACTTTTTAACTTGATTTAGTCAAACTTATCTATTTTGTGATTAATGATGATCTCTAGTTCTTCTTTGGTCACAAATTCCTTCCCCCTCCACAGATCTGAGAGGTAAACCATCCTACATTGTTCTAATTTATTTATAATATCATTCTTTATGCCTAGATCATGAATCCATTTTGACCTTATCTTGGTATATGGTGTTTGGTGTGGGTGAAAATTACATTTTATTTATTTTGTACTTATGTATCTGTGCACACATGATGTTTCTCTCCTGCAGAATGTAAACTTCTTGAGTCCAGAGACTGTCTTACTTTTGTCTTTGCATCCTTAGCACTTAGCACTATGCCTGGAACATATTAGATGCATAATAAAAATGTGTTGAATTGAAATGAATCAAATCATCAGGCAGAGGGAAATCACAGTTTCAAGGAACTCTGGAAAGATTTGTATGAACTGAAGCAGAGTGAAGTAAATCAAACCAGGAAAACTACAACATTGTTAAAATGAATAATTTCAAAACACTTAAGAATTCTGATCAGTAGAATGATCAATCACTTATCAACCAGATCAGTGATTAAGAATGCTGCCTACCTCCTGACAGAGAAATGAGAAACTTGAGGTATAGGATGAGACATTCATTTTTGGACGTAGGCAATGTGAGAATTGATTTTGCTTGACTCAGTAAACACACACACACACACACACACACTACACAATTATAAACAAGGATTTTGATTTGTTCCTTCTCCATATGGAGGTGGGGAAGAAAGTCGAAGAAGAAAAAATAAGTGCTTTAGGAAAAACTAATTTAAAAAAGAGGACACTTAGAAAGATAAGAAAGTGTAAGCAATATTGTTTCATGAACAACTTTGAGCAAATAAGTTATTTTGACTATTATAACTACCCAAATTAACTATAAAAGGCATATGAAGAAAGATGCTATCTTTATCCAGAGAAAGAACTGATAAAAAGAATTATGTATAGAAGAATTTTGCATATACATATATATATATATTTGTGTCTATGGTAGCCATCTATAGGATGAGAAGGGGAGGGGAAGAAAAGAAAAGAAATTTACATGATAACTGTTATATATTTAAAAGGAAAAGCAAATTATACATATAATTTGCACAAACAGTTTTGTATGTAATTGCTTTTTTATTATACTGTGTTATAGAAATGATTATTTTATTCCATAAATAATTGTAAAACATTTTTTTTTAAAATGTAGACTAGTCCATTTGACCAGGATCATTTGAAGAAACTGTGCTATTTAGCCTGGAATTATGAAAACTTAGTAGGAGTAGAGAGGGAGGAATAATCATTGTTTTTATGTATCTGAAAGACTATTTTCTGAAAGAAACAGATTTGTTCTGTTTGGCCTTAGGGGTCAGAATCATAATCAATGAGTATAAGTTTGAGAAAGGAAAATTGAAGTTTAACATGAAAGGAAAATCTTTCTGACAAAGTTTTCCGAATGTGGAATGGGCCACCTCAGAAGGTTATGTGTTCCCTATAATGGACACCTTTAAATGGAGGCCAGTTTTTGACATTACTAGATAAAATAATAATCATCATAATAGTAATAATAATAAAAAATAACTAACATTTATATAATGCTATGTGGCAGGCATTGTGCTAATTTCTTTATAATTATTAACACATTGGTCCTTATAGTAACTCTAGGAGGTAGGTGCTATAATTGTCTCCATTTCACAAATGACAAAAATAATTAAGACAGACAGAAGTTAAGTGACTTGTCCAGGATCATTCAGTAAGTATCTGAGATTGGATTGGAACTCAGGTCTTCCTGATTCTATCCACTGAGCCCCTTAGCTGCCAGATATGTTGTAGAGGAGTTCCCTGCTTACATAGAAGTTGGATCAGTAGACTATAATTTGATTGAGGAGAAGGATGGTTTTTCACATTTTACTTATATCTCTAATGCTCTTTCGTGTATGTTGCATGTGGTAGACAAGTCATGCAATTAGCATGTTGAATGCTATTGAATGAATGAACTCTAAGCTCCTTTCCAACTCTGAGAATGTGTGCCTCTGTGATGATTTATTTTGTTGAATAAGACATTACCCTTGTGTTGATCCCATTTGTTGTTCCTGGGCTCTAAAAGATTGCTAATTAGCCTTTCCCTGACTAGTTAATTTTTTAAATCCTAGGTCCTAAAAACTGAAAAGTAGATGATCACGACATAAATTAAATGTAACTCCAAATGACCCCTTGTGCCATAGACTCACAATATGAACAGCTTGTTATCTTTTGGGAATTTATAACATGCCTATTGTCTTTTGGCAGGGGCAGCATGATTTCGAGGAAAGAACATTGGATATGGAGTGAGAATATTTAATTTGGATCCTGGGTTTGTCATCAGTCTTAAGGATGTAAGGGATCTTAGAAGCCCTTTAATTTAACTTGTATTCAACTAAGAATCCCCAGAAAATGATCATCCAAGTTTCACTTGAAGACCTCAGTTTGGGGAGAGCTGTTTACCTTCCAGAGCAATTACCTTTCTGGAGAATTGTAATTATCAAGCAACCTTTCCTTATTGAGCATACATGCACCTTTGAAATTTTCACCCCCTAAATGCTATTTTTTCCCAATGAAACGAAGCAGAACAAGGTCAAGGTCTAGAAGAGTAGTTTCTTTTGCCATATTTTGAAAGATGAAATCATTCTTAAGGCAGGCCAAGAATTCACTAGCTTCACTATAAGCATAGAGAGAATTCCAGCAGATGTCAAGCTAACTGAGGCTTCCCGTCATTACTGTATCATTTCCCTATGTCAGCTTAATGATTGGTTTCCTGAACTTCTCATCAAATTTCTCCTTCAGCCTTTTGGTAGGGAGTTTGTAGCATACTTTTAGGACAATATTATTTTGGTTTCTCCTTCTCTTGATCTTTACCTAAATACTCTTTTCATGTTTACTCTTCTTTGGTTTTTTGATTTTCTTGTCTTTAGTTTTTATGTATTACTTCATAATACAAAGTATCCCCAAAGTCTTAGGGTAGCTCTACCCTTTAATACCTTTTACTATCACTAAGATATAAGGGACATTTTGTTTGGTCTATCATTCTTACTCATTCTGTTCTTTTTGAATAAAATATAATCTTCTAGAATCATAATATAGTAATTGTTTAGCCCATTCTACTTATTAGTTGTATTTGCACAGTCACTTCAACTTTTCTGGGACACGAATTGAACTCATCATCACCCATATGGGACAACATTGCATAGTGGACAGAAAGCTGGACTGGAATCCAGGAATACTCAAATTCAAGTCTTGATTCTGACAATTTCACAACTTCTCAGAGTTCTAGATGACTCTTTAAGTCTATAGATTGTAGAGATATCAATGTGCATTGGTAGAGGTAGTTTCCTCATCTGAAAATTCCCTCTGAAATCACAACTCCAGTCCTTATGCTTATATTAAATTTAACATGAGAATAACAGCCTACCATGTGTATCTATCATCTTTTCAGCTACTTTTTCTTTCTTTTGTGCATTTTAAAAATGATTCATTGATGGAATTTTCTTGTTTTTCTTTCCTTTTTTTGGTATCACAATCACCACTAGTTCTGTTCCACCTTAATTAATGAGCATTTTAAAACACATATTATGTAGGATAGAAATTGTTGTAAGCACTGGAAAATACAAATAAAGGCAAAACCTCAAAAATAGCTCCCATCATCAAGAATCCTATTTTTTTTAAATAATGGAGATATGTGAATGAATGTGTACTTTATGTCCTCTTCCCTAATACTTCTTGAAATCTGTCTCCTTCTTGATGATACAGGCTCCTTGGCATTCCTTATGAGCATTGGCCGCTCTTGGACTCATATCCACCCCAACTCATTGGTCCCTGTAGGGGAATTGGAATAATTTTTGCTCCCCACTGCCACTTCCAAGTTTTTTATCCACCACTATTATTTAGCAATATCTTCTCTTTGAGATTTATTCGATCCATGTTTATGATTTAACAAGATTCTGATGACTTTATCCATATCCAGAACATTCCCTCTCCTCTCCTGTCCTTTTCTATTTTCTCCTATTTTCTCCTTCCTAACTTGTCCTATTCTGTTCCTCTTCCTCATCCTCCTCTTCCTTGTTTTTGTCCTCCTCATCCTATTCTCCTTGTCCTTGTCTTCCCCCTCTTCCACCTTCTTCTTCTTCTTCTTCTTCTTCTTCTTCTTCTTCTTCTTCTTCTTCTTTTTCTTCTTCTTCTTCATCTTCTTCTTCTTCTTCTTCTTCTTCTTCTTCTTCTTCTTCTTCTTCTTCTTCTTCTTCTTCTTCTTCTTCTTCTTCTTCTTCTTCTTCTCCTCCTCCTCCTCTCTTTTCCCCTCTCTCCTTTTTCCCATCTAACCTCTCTCTGTTTCTCTGAATAGTAATAATTTTTATTACTTGACATGTTTATATAAGTTGAATTTTACTTATGAAGACAGCTATGCTCCATTATCCTATTAGTTAATATTATACTAGCATTTTTCCAATTCTATTTTCTGGCATTCAAAGCCATCTATTGTCCAGTTCTCACTTTATCTTCCCAGTTTATTCTATCAAATTATTCCCCAGAAAAAATTGGACTGCTCTATCCTCCAAATATGGTTTATGCTCTTTCACTTTTGTTCATTCTGATGCTCTCCTTTTCCTTTGTTTCTAGTGTTTTTCTTTTCTTGGTCCTCATTCTTCTTGATGTGTCCGCAGTTTCTTTTAGGGATCCCAGGGGACACTTTAAGTACTTTGTGGGAGATGGTATCTGAGGTTTTATGATTTTTCCCCATCATCTAGAGGTTAATGGTTTTGTAGACACAGATCAGGTTTGAAATTCTTCTGTTAAGAAAACTTCTTCTTAACCTAGAATAGCAAGATCTGTAGCAGAAGGAGAACATGTATTTGTCAAACAACCATAAGGAATTTGGGTCTTGGGAGATGGAGAAAATAGAGATAGGATACTTTCTGATGTACACTGTAGGAGGTTTAGGTAAGACTAAAGGAGGAAAGTGAGTAAGGTCTCACTTGATCTTTCCGTTCTAGCCTTCATATACTTCAGAGATTTTGGTTTTCTTGAGGTTCCTCAAAAATAAAGTTCCATGTCCCATTGTTGTGACTCTCCATTGTCTGCCCCCCATGCCTGGAATGCTCTTTTCACCTCTACCCCTTGGCATCTCTGGCTTCCTTCAAGACACAACTTAAGCACCACTTCCTGCATAAATCCTTTTTTCATCCCCTCACCTCCTCATGTCTTCCCCTACCTCTCCCAACCAAGGTTATCTCATATCTTCTCTCTCTCTCTCTCTCTCTCTCTCTCTTTCTCTCTTTCTCTCTCTCTCTTTCTACCTCTCTGTCTCTGTCTCTCTTTGTCTTTCGCTCTATCTCTCTGTCTTTCTATCTCTTTGTATGTCTCTTCCTCTCTGTTTCTGTCTCTGTCTCTATCTCTGTCTCTGTCTCTGTCTCTGTCTCTCTCTTCTTGTCTGTCTCTCTTATATAGCAGGCCAGGAGTTGTAGGTATTTAGATTAGCAGAAAACTAGTTACTGCATTTTAGATAACTCCTATCTTTGTATATTGCAAATCTTCCTTTTTCCAACTTCTCCTTTCAGTCAGTGTTTCCATTCTGCCCCTTACTCTGGAAGAGATATTGGTGAGAGAATAATAGTAGGAATAAACTTCTCTGAAGTTTCCTCCCACTTTCTAGTCTTCTTTCCCCTAACACAACTCTTTTGACTTTATTGTGTCCAGAGGAAGTAATGAGGTCTGGTTTCATATAGTTTGTTACCTCACTTAGGGAGTTTATAGAAATATAAAAACCCAATAAGATTCTCCCTCCTAGCTCAGGAGCATCCTGTTGTTATAGAATCAATATGATTTAGGCAGAACACCTGTTGTCCCTTTCTTTCTCACTTTTGTCTGCAAAACAGTTCCTATTCTTTTTTTTTTGCATCTCCCTATTGACAAATAATGGAGTGAACACAGAAATAACAAGCAGCTATGATAGATCACTTTTTATAGCAAGCAAATTCAAACCTAATTAGACAAAAATTATAAATGTAAATTTAAAGAACAGAGATAAGCTTTGGAATAGCAACATGTTCTCCCTGAGAAGGAGGGAGAGAGAAGCTAAGAAGGGGGAAAATTACCATAATTCATCTTGGCTTATTTAAGAAACCACCATCCCCCTGGTCTTAGCACTGGGTGGCATGCCAATGGCTTAGGCTACCGATTGTAAGGGTGATGCAAGATGCTCCCTGCGTCTCCTTCAAATCGCCCTCCTTTATCATCTTTCCACCTTTGTGTCCTGGTCACCTCCTTCTTCTGAGAGCCTCTCTATGTCTTTTCATTCACATTTCCTTCAGTTTTACCTATATCTCCTACATTGTCAAATGTATCTCTACTTTCTCCATCTCCAATATCACTATTAATACTACTATTGCTACTTCTGTCTCACATTTATATATCATTTAAAGGTTTTCAGAGCATTATACATATACATAAATACATCTCTATATATCTATACATATATCTATATATGCATACATCTATCTATATAGATACAGATCCTCACAACCATTCTGTGGGAGATGGGTTCAAATCCTGATTCTTCCTCTTCTTATTTGTGTGAGATCACTTAATCTCCTTGGGGTTCAGTTTTCTTATCTGTAAGGTTGTTTAGCAGATATTTGACAGATACGCTTTCTCCATCTTGCTACTCTTGATCATTACAGTTTTCTTCTTAAGAAAATCTGACTTGTGAATCTACAAAACTATTAATCTCTAGGTGATGGGAAAGAAAAGTGGCACTGCCCCTTTAAGACACAACACCTCATTAGTCTATAGATCTTGCCAAGCTGAAAAATTCTATTCCATCAGCAGAACTTTATTCCTCAGTGTGCAATACCCAGTATCAGAAAGGTACAGGGTTGTACATATATTCCCTCTTTATGTATATGTCATCTCTTTGTTCTACTTCCTTTCCTCCTGTGCTTCCCAATGTATTTTCTTTAAGGACAGAGACTATTTGAATTTTGTCATATTCTAGAGCCCAGCACAGTGGGTAGCACATATTTTATAGTACTTGTTGATTGGCTTTTTGAGGGATGGGGGAACAGTGCTTCTTGGTCTGCCCATAAGACTACTGTTTGGGTATGAACTACAAATAATACAGATTCATATTTATATAGTGCTTTAAAATTTGCAAATTGCTTTTTTTCATAATGGATCTGGGAGGTAAGGAGTGCTGATATTATTACTCCCATATTGCAGATAAAGAGATAAAGGATCTGCTGATGATTGTAAAGCTATTAATGTTGGAAGTGACTGGAGGTCTCCTGACTCCATGTCTAGCACTCTCCTCACCATAATATAACATCATGGAAAATGATTGGGCTGATTTTTGTGTGGAGCTCAGAAAAGAGTTCTATGCAGAGGGTGGTCAAGAGAACTGGTTCTTTGCCCTGACTCTTTCACTTAGTATCTATGTGATCCTCATTCTATATCAGATCTTTCTAGGGGCTCTTTACCTAACTTGAAGTACTTTGGGATCCAATTGATTCTTAGGACGACCATTGCAACAATTCTAATGGAAGCGCTATTACCATGCTTCTTAAAGGCAAGACTGATTCACTTTTGTCATGGTTTCCCCAGTGTTTGACATATAGTAAACACTCAATATATACTTGTTGATTGCTCTATATATGAAGCGTCTCATAGATTTAACTCATGACCAGAGCCTAGAAATGTGAAAATTGACCTCAAATTTTCCCCTCTTCCAGGGGCAGGAGGTGAAATGTTGGGAACAGGGGCTGAACCAATAAAGACTTAGGATCCAGAAGCTATCTATGAGAATTAAGGGACTGCTTTCCTCTTGTCCCTCCATATCTTGAGGTAATGAGAAGGGCCTGATCTTTTCTGAAACATATATAGGTTGTTAGGAACTCTCAGGAAATATTGCATGGGGCAGGAATTCTGCTTCCTTCGAAGGCTACTGGGTTCCTACTTGAGGTTAGCTGCAGAGTCATCATGGAACAGATTAGGAATAGATCTCCTCCTGGTCATTCAGATTGGTCAGGATTTTCTGATAATTTCAGTCAGTTGAATGAAAAGAGAACCTGATTTGAGATCAGGAACTTGGGTTCAAATCCTGACTGTTCCTTATTATCTATATACCTGTGAGTAAGCTATTTTCCTTCTCTGAGGCCTAATTTCTTCTTTTGCACAGTAGGGGATTGGACTGGATAATCTGGAAGATGTCTTCCAGCTTCATTCTATGATTCTTCCACTTCTTAACTCAAGAGGAAGAGGTAGACTATTTGAAGTACAATTTAAATCCTTCCAACAAATACCTACCCATCTATGTCACTGGAAAATATTTGGAAAGATATCACTATTAATACTACTATTACTACTTCTGTCTCACATTTATATATCATTTAAAGGTTTTCAGAGCATTATACATATACATAAATACATCTCTATATATCTATACATATATCTATATCTACATACATCTATCTATATAGATACAGATACTCACAACCATTCTGTGGGAGATGGGTTCAAATCCTGCTTCTTCCTCTTCCTCTTTGTGTGAGATCACTTAATCTCCTTGGGGTTCAGTTTTCTTATCTGTAAAATGAGGCAGCTGGACTAGCCTTTGAGGTTTCTTCCTACTTTAAGCTATTTTCCATTCTTTAGTCTAGCCTGTGAGCCAGCATTCCCTCTCCTGCAAAGTCCCTGACAAGTGGCTCTCCATTTTTCAGTTGGAAGATTTCTGGTTATAGGAAACTCACTACCTCCATTGTGACTCAGCACCTAGAACTCTGCCCAATCCCCAGAGAAAGATAGGGAAAATAGTCCTTCCTAGTCCTCATAGAAAAGGTAATTTGAAGCTACTTATTCCTCACACAGCAGGAAGAACACTTTGGAAATCAGTGTCCAAGATTGTAAAGTCCCTAAGATGATTCTATATATCTAAGAGAAAGAACTTCAAAGTTCAGAGTGGTTCTGAATCAGCATTCAAATTCATATTCAAAAATTATAATTTAACTGAAACTCAATTAGATTTGTAGTTTCCTTTAAAGTACTTCAAAATTGAGTTGTTTTAAAAGGGGAAATGATGAGGGAACATATGGGTTAACAGGAAAAAACCAAACAGGTTAAGTGGCCTTTTTATTTCCCCTGCTTGGCTGGTGGCCTGATGCCTCATTTTAGGAGTGGGTAATCTTGGGAGCCTAAACCGAGCCCTTGACATGCCATTAGTGGGAAAGGCAAACCTTGGCCCACGTCAGCTGAGTGGGCGCAGAATGAAAACCCTTAGGATCCAGAAGCTATCTCTGAGAATTAATGGACTGCTTTCCTCTTGTCCGTTCAGATACTCCAGCTCATTTCATGCAAGATAAATTACAGGACCTTGTCACCCTGGCTTCCCAAAGAGACCGCTTTTAAGATTCATGGTATACACCCCCTGGGAGACAGGGGCCTAGAAAGGGTCTGCCTCCTTGACTGATGACTGGTGGCCCACTGACCTCCCAGCAAGGCTGTTTTGCTCAAGCCCCCAGGAAGGGAGGAATTCCAGGGAGAGCCACTGCCCTCAGGCCTGACCTGGAGAAAGGCTTAGGGCTGGCCATATTTGGGTTAATCACAAGGCCACTCAGTATTCAGTTGGTCCAACAGGAATTCAAGCAACTGTCGATTACCCTGTAGTTTTTATCATTATTTTTCAGTTGGAGGAAGGAGCAGGTGGTGGCTGACAATCAAACTCTGCCTCTGGTCCTGCCTCTAGCTTTGTCTCTGGGAAAGTTGTCGGGTCCCTGTAACACAAGTACCACAGGATAAAGGCATATTCTCAGGATAACAAGGGGACATTACTTTCACTCTGAACAGGGAGGGCCCTGGAGAGACCAAGAAATGAGGATCCCAGAGTAGCATGGTATAATGGCCAAAGCCTGTATTTGGAGTCAGGAGAAATCTAAGCTTAAGTCCTTGATCTGTCACATAGTAATTGTGTGACCTTGGGAAAATTATTTAATTTTCTCTGAACCTCACTTTCTTCTACTATGAAATGGGAACAGTAGCACTTGTATATATGGATCAAAGCAGAAAATATCTGCAAAGTACTTTGAAGACCTTACAACTTAGCTGAATACTTCTTAGAGCTGTTTCTTTGGACTAGGAACAGTGAACCTGGAGTGACTTGCAATACTTTTATTGAGAGAGGGAAGCATAGAAAAAGAACCTATTTTCCAGTGTATAGGGGAAATGACCAAAGAATTAAGATCATATTGTACTTAGGGTTAGGTTTTTAGAGTATTCCAGCTAGATCATGGATCTGGAGTGAGAAGATCTCTGTCACCAACTAAGCTATGCATTCTTGGGCCTGTCATTGAACCTCTTGTTAAATGACTCCGTTTCCCCATTGGTAAAATGGGGTATTAGAGGAGATGATCTTTTAAATGCTTTTAACTCTAGATTCTAGGAGTTAGGTTCCTAAGTAGATCAGGTAATAACTCACACTTCTCTACCATAACTCTGTGGGGTATTATTATTCCCATTTTAAATATAAGGAAACAAGACTCCATGAGATTAAGTGATACTCATGGTTGGAGACAAGATTTGAATATAGTTCTTCTGATTCTAACTTCAGTACTATTTTCATTACAGAACAAATAAAATGGACAAGGACATGGTAGAGAACCATCTACATCTGAATCTGCTGCCATTTCTGTGTTCCTTTCTTCATGGTTCACTGCTTTTAGTCCAAGGATACAGCTCTAAGAAGTAGTATCTTACATTTACCTAAGTTGTAAGGTCTCCAAAGTACTCTGCAGAATTTTCTGATTTGATCCATCCATACAAGTGCTATTGTTCCCATTTACTGGCTTTGCCAGTAATAAGAAGAGTACAGTTTGGCAGCAACCCTTCTCTCCAGACTGGCTCCTTGCCCTTGACCCTGCTGGATCATAAGACCTCAGGGAAATTAAAAGTAGTTTCTGACCAGAGAAAAATAGGGAGTTACTGTACTGTAGGATAGAGGGTGTTAATAGTTTGTTGTTCCTTGAATTCATAGAGGTTAGGGAGGGAGGAGAGGGAGAGGAAAACAAGCCTTTGCTATGTGTCTATAGTGGGCCAGACTTTGTGTTCAGCATTTTAAAAACATTGTCTCATCTGATCTTCGCAGCAGCCTTGTGAGGTAGGTGCCATTAATATCTCCTTTTTGTAGATGATGAAAATAAGGAAGATAACAGGTTAAAAATGACTTTCCCAGGGTCACAGAGCCAATAAGTGTCTGAGGCTGGATTGAACTCAGGTGTTCTAGATTCCAGGACCAGTGCCCAGTAGATAGAGACCTACTGTACTACTTAGCTGCTTAGAGTACAAACTAGAAAAGCTAGAGAAAACTCTCTTTGTCACTCCTCTGTCTTTCTCTCTCTATGTCCTTTTCTTCCTCCCTCCCTTCCTCCCTTCCTTCCTCCCTCCCTCCCTCCCTCCCTCCCTCCCTCCCTCCTTCCTTCCTTCCTTCTTTCCCCTTCTCTTCCTCCTCCTCCTTCTTCTTGTTCTTTTTTGTTCTTGTTCTTGTTCTTGTTCTTCTTTCTTCTCTCATTTCATTGGGATTATTTATCCCTTTCAACATTTTAATCCATGTGTCAATGCCTGGATAAAGACACATGACATGTTCATCAAATTTGCAGATGAAACCAAGCTTGTAACCGGATGACAAAGTCAGGATCCAAAAAGATCTCAATACAATTATGAATGAAAATAATAATATGAAATGTAATTGGGATGATTGTAAAATCCTGACTTTTGGTTAAAAAAAAACTTAACTGCTTAACTGTAGAATTTGAGGGTGTGTGTGTATGTGTGTGTGTGTGTGTGTGTGTGTGTGTGTGTGTGTAAAAGTAGGAAGATTTTGAGTCGAAAAGGTCTGGAGATTTAGTGAACTGCCACCTCAAAGTGAGTCAAAGTATAATATGACCTCCAAAATGAGACAACAAACTAAACAAAAAATTAATGAGATCTAAGTCTGCATTAAGATCAGGAAGTTTAGAATCTCTCTATCCCCTTTAAAAAACATCTGGGTGCCACATTTGAGGAAAAGTATTGACAAACCAGAGTATGTCCAGAGAAGGATGATGAGGGTGGAGACTGGAGACCATCCTGTGGTAGGGTCAGTTAAAATACTGATTATTCATTATATATACTCAGGGAATACTCAGCCTGGAAAAGACAAAACTGGGGTGGGGAGTGTCTGCAAAAGTAATATTCAAGTATTAGTAGGTCTGTGATATGGAAGAGGGGGGCTTGTTCAGCCTGACTCCAGAAAACCAAACTAGGAGTCACAAATGGAAGTTGTAGAGATAGATTTAGGAAAAATTTCTTAACAATTAGAGCTGTCCAGAAATGTAATGGGCTGCTTTTTGAGGTAATAGTTTTCCTCTCTTCCTAAGTTTTCAAGCAGTAGCTGGACAATCACTTCTTAGGAGTGATGTAGATAGGATAATTGTCCAGTAATGGGTTTGACTAATTAACCCCTAAGGTCATTTCCTTCTCTAAGATTTTGTGAATTGAATTTAGTTTCCATTGACAAGAAGAAAAATACCATTGTACCAATTATTTTTATCCACAACACTGACCTACACTGGAAAGTGGTGGTCTCTCCATGTTCATCATTAAGAGGGTTTTAACCCATAAAGCATACCCCTTTGCTCTGTATCTCCATCACCTAGAGACATGCTTTCCTCCCCACTTTGGGCTACTTAATTACATTCTCTCTTCTTCAGGAGGAAAGCTGACATGTAATTATTCTCATGATTAACACTCTTGTGCAGCTAATTGTAATTATACCTTATAATCACAGTTATGATCGTCAATTACTCATTCCTACCTCATTTAAATGTTTTTCTTTATCCAAGTTTCACAAAGTTGTCTGAAGCTAATGTGCTTCCACCCTCACACACACGTGCACACAAACACTGTTATAAACTTCCCAAATAATGCTTTGTAATACTGCCACTACCTTCTTAGAGAGTCCACAACCATGCTGTATGGGACGGGATGGGAGGTCTGTTTTTCCTATTATTCTTTTTTTCCTGTAGACTAGGGGACTTAACAACCTGCCTTTGTGGGAATTTTTCTCTCCCCTTTTTATCAGCTGTCCACCTTTTTTCCTTTTCCAACTTATTATCTACCTTTTCTATGAATGAATGAATGAAAAAGTGTTTTTTGTGTTCTGGATACTGTGCAAAGTTCCAAGAATATAACTACAAAAGGGAGACAAGTCCTTTATCCAAGGCACCGACAATCTAATTGGGGATGGGAAAAGGAGCAACACATATTGAACAGTTGAAACCAGAATGAGGTATATTGGTTTGGGAGGTCACTGGGATGATGAGGGGAATCATAGGGCAGTTAATTGATAGGCCTTTGGTAGCTTTGATTTGATTAATTATTGATTTGATTTGAGTATGAAGTGAAAAGGAGTGAAAAGAAGGTAGCAGAAGTGTATTTTTGATGGTGGAGCAGACATGAAGAAGATAGACCTGATTTAGTGTAGGACTGGTTAGATAGAGCAGGTTTTCACCAATTCTATCAGCCAGAATTCCAAAGGTGGATGACTTCACTTCACCAGGGCCTGATCTTTGGAGTTCTCCTGTGGCAGCATCAGGGCAGATGGCAAGAAGAAAGACAGAGCTGAATGAAGCCTTTGGCTGCTCAATCTGAAAATTCCTCCCCTAAACTCCAATTGCATTTATTATCTGTGGTGGGCAGCATGATGTAATGAAGAGACTATTGTATCTGGAAGCCCAAGTATCGTAGATATAGAGTTGGAAAAGAAACTAGAGGTTATAAGTGACTTCTTCAGAATCACACAGCCAGTAAGTGTCTGAAGTAGTATTAAAACCCAGACCCTCCTGACTTCAGTCTGGTATTCTTTCCACAGTAATAGACTGTCTACATTCAAATCTCTACTCACCTACTTTAGAGAGTGACTTTGGGCTAACTACTACTTTTTACAGGTATGGATGCATAAAATAAGAGGGTAGAGGATTTCTTCCAACTCCAGCAAATTATTTATTTCGCTGAATCAGAGAATCAAAAAAATTGGAAAAGGACTTCTCAGCAGGGGTATGTTGGTAAATGTTTAAAAATCAGCTTTTCTGGAAAAAAAAGATGTTTACATCATACACTTTTAAATATAATTTGTATTATTAACATTTTCTCCATTGTCTTCTTAAATCTAGACATTTAAAACAATTAAGCCCTAATTTGAAGCATTTAATGGTTTTTGAGGCATAAATGCTTACTTTGGAAATTTAACAATTGGCTCTCCCAAACTAGTAGCAAGCAGATACTACACTCTCTCTAAGCCATCCTATTCTCTGTACAATAAAGTGGTTGCCTAACTTCTGAATAGGAAACCATTACTTCTTAGGGCTTGACCATTTCATTTTTTGAAGTTTTAATTCTTAGGAAAGTATTCTCTACATGAAGCCTGAATCTCTCTCTCTCTCTCTCTCTCTCTCTCTCTCTCTCTCTCTCTCTCTGAATTTCAGTCCCTCTTAAATACTTAAAGACAGCTACAGGGTATTTGAGGGCACAGTTAGTTGGTTCAGTGGATGGCTTGCTGGGCCTGGACTCAGGAAGAGCTGAGTTCAAATCCAGCCTCAGACATTTTTTACCTGTGTAACCCTGAACAAGTCATTTAACTTTTATTTCCATCAGTTTCCTCAACTGTTAAAATGGGGATAATAACATTTAACTTACAGGGTTGTTGTGAGGACCAAAAGAAATCATATTTGTGAAGTGCCTGGCATACAGTAGGTGCTATATAAATGCTTATTCTCTTGTCCCTTCCTGTCTTCCTTTTAGATCAATTCCTTCAACTGTTTCTCATATTGCATGTTCTCTAGTCTCTTTTATGAAAGTGCAATAGCTTATCCACATCTTCTTGAAGAGAGTACTTCAGACATTTTCTTGCCTTCTTGCCTTTGTTGGCACATTTTTTGACCTTTTTACTCCCCTCCTTGCCTGGAAATCCCTTTCTCGATGCCTTCTGCCTGATTCAACCTATGAATCTTATCTATCTTTCAGTGTCCACCTCATCTTTCTTATATGAATGAACAGTAAAGCATTTAGCATGTTATTATGAAGTACTAGGTACTGTGCCAAGTACTGGGTATACAAATGCAAACTTGAAGTGGTCCCTGATCTCAAGGAGCTTATAGTATTAATGGGGGAGACAACATATATGGGGGAGTGGTTGTTTTGATTTGGGGAATCAGAGGCTTATTGAGTACAGCCTTAAAAGACCTTTCTCATAGTCAAATAAAAGATTGTATTAATCTTTTGGCTGCCACTTCATACTGGTGAATTGTACTAAGCCTTCAGTCTTAAAAAAATCCCCAAACTTACAGATCTTTCTCATAGGAATTGGAGTCTAGCTGTATCTCTTTATCCTTTACTAGTGAATTTGAGATTTTGAATCTGTGTATAATTTTAGATTTGTTCCTATTAAATTTATCTCTATCAAATTTAATCTTATCTGATTCAGATAATTGCTTTGTCTGGCTGAGTCTTTTTTTTTTTTTAATTTTTATTTTATTTGCATAACATATGTGTGGGTAATTCTTCAACAATAACCCTTACATAGCTTTCCGTTACAAATTTTTCCCCCCAACTCCCCACCCCTCCCCTAGATGGCAGGATATCCACTACATGTTAATTATGTTAAAATATTGGCAAATCGAATATATGTATACTTATTTCCAAACTTATCATTGGTGTGCAAGAAAAA
>JAJPUD010004776.1:60000-74973 GCA_023553655.1 Myrmecobius fasciatus | reverse complement strand
TATCTATCTATCTATCTATCTATCTATCTATCTATCTATCTATCTATCTATCTATCTACTGAGGCAATTTGGGTTAAGTGACTTGCCCAGGGTCACACAGCTAGGAAGTATTAAGTGTCTGAGGTCAGATTTGAACTCAGGTCTTCCTGACTTCAGGGCTGGTGCTCTATCCACTGCACACACTCTAATACTTAAAAATGAAATTGTAATCTCATTAATTCAGGACTCATGCATTGCAATCTATCTATCTATCCCTATGAGAATATCATGTATCTCCTCTTAAAAATTCACCTGCTGGGACCCTGATGCATTGTTGGTGGAGCTGTGAACGGATCCAGCCATTCTGGAGAGCAATTTGGAACTATGCTCAAAAAGTTATCAAACTGTGCATACCCTTTGACCCAGCAGCATTTCTATTGGGCTTATATCCCAAAGAAATCATAAAGGATGGAAAGGGTGCCACATGTGCAAGAATGTTTGTGGCAGCCCTTTTTGTAGTGGCTAGAACCTGGAAACTGAAGGGATGCCCATCAATTGCAGAATGGCTGAATAAATTATGGTATATGAATGTTATGGAATATTATTGTTCTGTAAGAAACGACCAGCAGGACGATTTCAGAGAGGCCTGGAGAGACTTACATGAACTGATGATGAGTGAAATGAGCAGAACCAGGAGATCATTATACACGGCAACAACAATACTATATGATGATCAATTCTGATGGACATGACTCCCTTCAACAATGAAATGCTTCAAACCACTTCCAATTGTTCGGTGAAGAGAGCCATATACACCCAGAGAGAGGGATGTGAAATGTGGACCACAACATAACATTTTCATGCTCTCTATCGATGTTTGCTTGCATTGTGTTTCCTTTATCTGATTTTTCTTTCTTGTAGATACAATTTTTCTTGCACAACAATGTGGAAATATGTATACATAAAAAAGAAACATATAATAATAGAAGAAATTATATTAAAAATAAAGATATACATATTTTTTCAGCCTCCCCCCCAAAAAAGTTCACCCGACTCACTTAAAAAGCAGATCAGGGGTACACTCAATATCCTGGAGCCTTTTTCCCTTTTCCTGAGATTATGAAGGGAATAAGGAGGCACTTGTCTTTATGTTATCTCTTGTGATCTATGTTTGACCATCCCAGTTTCTTTTTCTGTCACACGATTCTCTGATGACATCCTTTACTTTGTAATTCTTTAGAGTTTCTCATTGGTTCCATGTTGTAGCCTGCTCCCATCATCTATGTGCCTCTCCATTGCCCTTGATGAGATGCTCATCTTTAGTTCTTCAAAGGCAGTGGCATTCTAATGGTTCATCGACAAAAAGCAGTGTCAGTAAAATGCTTGATTGAAAAGATGGCCTTTTGCTTATATGGGGAGCATGAGGTTAGTGAAAGTTCTTTTCAATTTCCTGAAAGCGATCTAGGACACTCTCTTCCTTATTTTCAGCTGGGTCCAGTTTACTGTCTGTCTAGATTGTTTGTCCCAGATTTCTATGCTACTGGATAAACTCTGTAAATTTCCTTACAATGAATGTTGAAATATGGGTTAGAACAGAGATTTTTTTTTCATACATTTTGTCTTTCCTGTGTGGATGGACAGGCCAAATGCTTTTGGGTGATTATACTCTTTTTAGAAGATTCTGTATTATCCTGGGGCTTGAGGCAAATGGCCATAATAGAACATTTGGAGACCCTCATTACTCATGGAGAATCATTCTTTGACTTAGATTCTGTGCTGCATCTGATCTATTTACAGAATTCAGTTCTTTTGATGAGCACACACCTCTCTCTCTGTTTTATGCCTTGTTTGGTGTTTATTATCAGAGAGTAAGTAAATAGGATGTTTTCTGGTGTTACATATTCCAATGAAACAAGGTCCTGGAAGACAGTGTTTTGTCCTACCAAATCCAATACTTTTTTTTTTTTTTTTGTAATCAACAAATGTAATGAAATCTTATATTCTCTATATTGTTCAGTCAATTGTGAGATGATAAAGATGCCCATTGCTGAATAATATCTGTAGAAACTTAATTGTTCCCCTTAGTAACTTCCTTGATTATACCTTCAGTGAGTACATAGGTGATCCCCATAACATTTTTGTATAGATGGAAGAAAAGACATTATGTAGTAGTTGTTCATATCTATATCTATTTTGTAATCAACAAAACCTCAGATTTTTTCCATGCCTTTCGTTATATTTCCCTGTTTTAGATTCTTTGTAAATTGGCTCCTTGTAATTTTATCACCTTCATCGTAGATTTTTTTTTGATTCAATCTGGCTACTTTTTTAAAATCACAATTCTGCTCAATATAATTTGTATCTCCTTAGGGAGCGGGATGTTAGGGTTCAACTATGATGATTTCAAAATTTTCATTGAAGAAAACAAGTTTTTAAAAAGTGATTTTGGAAACTTTTCTATTTTATTCTATTTATAGTCTCTTTCCAGTTTTTTTTTTACATTTGAATACCCTAGAGATAACAGCTTAGTTGGACTATTGGCCAGGTTTTCTTTAGAAGAAAGAAAATAAAATAATTTTTTTTTGAATATTTACTATGTAACAGGCACTGTGCTAAGTACTTTGCAAATACTATCTCATTTAATTCTCAAAACAACCTTAGGTAGGTGCTGTTATTATTCTCCTCTTTACTTTTTTTTTTTTTTGCTTTTTTGCTGAGGCAATTGGGGTTAAGTGACTTGCCCAGGGTCACACAGCTAGGGAATGTTAAATGTCTGAGGTCAGATTTGAACTCAGGTCCTCCTGACTTCAGGGCTGGTGCTCTATCCACTGCGCCACCTAGCTGCCCCTCTCCTCTTTACATTTGAGGAAACTCAAGCACACCAAGGTTAAGTGGTTTGCCCAAGATCACACAGCTTGTAAGTGTTTGGGACGAGATTTAGAGTCAAGTCTTCCTGATTCCAGGATCAGTACTCTATTTTATCACTTAATTTCTTGAGATTTGTTTCAAAAAGATAGAATCTTTTGACTTTTTTTTCTGCTACTTTTCTCTGACTTATATGATGGTACTATTTATGACTGCCCATCATTCTTCTTTGTAAGAATTTAAAGATGAGCTTGTATTTTATTTTATTTTTTTTGCTTTTTTGCTGAGGCAATTGTGGTTAAGTGACTTGCCCAAGGTCACACAGCTAGTACAAGTTAAGTGTCTGAGGCCAGATTTGAACTCAGATCTTCCTGACTTGAGGGCTAGTGCTCTATCCACTGTGCCACCTACCTGCCCCCGTTGAGCTTGTATTTTAAACTGGTGTTGCCTTGGGCATCTATCTATTTTTGTTTGGTTAAGTGTGTCAAATGTTTGCTGACTAAGGTGCTCTTTAGAATACTTTGATCGTCTTATAGGAATTATTTTACATTACTTTAGTTTTTGGTTAAAATTATTATGTTCTTATTGTTTAGATGTTTTCAGTTGTGTCTGACTTTCCATGACTAATTTTTGGGTTTTCTTGGCAAAGATACTAGAGTGGTTTGCTATTTTTCTTCTCTAATTCATTTTATACATGATGAAACTGAAGCAAACAGGGTAAAGTGACTTACTTGCCCAGGATCACCAGCTAGTAAGTGTCTGGGATCTCATTCTTCTTGACCCCAGGTTCAGCATGCTATCCACTGTACCATGTAGCTGTCCCAAATTATTATGGTTGATGTCAATGTAATTTCTGTTGTTCACTTCGCATTTTTTAAAATTTTCAATTAATTGCTTGATTAAATAACTTAGGGTCAAATCTTATTAATTGTTTACTGTATATTTTCCCGTTACTATTCTTTCTTTACTTTTATTATAAATTCTGATCTTGATTCTGATGAATTTATAATTTGAGCATGAACAGACATCTGACTCAGATATAGCACCTATATCAACAATTTGTTCTCTGTTAAAATATTGTCAGTGTCATTCTTTGTGATGGTATTCATTGTTTACCATATCCAGTGCCTACAAATTCTTCTAAGCCCATTCATTAAAGCAAAATGGAAAATAATATTATATTCTATTAGTATCAGTTATCTATCTTCAAGGATAGCTTCAATTATTGGACCACACAGTCAACTTCAGTTCACTGGGTAACTGAATTGTAGAAATAATGTTTAGACTTGAGAAACCAAATGGAGGGCAGTCTGACATGGAAAAGACAAAGAATTTGGGCTTCTTTAGATATCATTATATAATCTATTTGTATACATTCACACATATAATCACTCAAACACATAGATACATCTGACTTTAATAAAATTATGAAATGTTCTGGTCCAACAGATTTCTAATTGAACTTTTGGATTTCAATATTTCACTGCCTCTAATCTATCCTTTTTTTGGCTGCCATGAAAATGTTTCTAGAGCACAGAATTCTCTAGGAATATCATTGCATTTTTGTTCTCAAAAAACCTGAATGACTCTGTTGATTCTAGGATAAAATTAAAACTCTTCATCTCGGTCTTTAAAGTTCTTCATGATATAATGTAAGGAATCCTAGTGAGGGATCCTAGTTAGTCTCAGGCATGTCTTTGTGTGAATTTGTTTGCTGAGAACTTGCACACCTAGCTATTTGATAAATCTCAGGAAACATTAGAATCGCCTATCCCTCTGGTGCCTTAATCAATGAATATCCTTTATGGCAGTCCTATGTTTATTCCAGAAAACCTGGCCAGTTCTTGGAGTAACATAATCCTCCCAAAGGAATGAACACATATTCTCTTTGGTGAACCTCTTGCAATGGAAAAATCCTGTTTCTGAGGTAATCATTCCATCTTAAGGGTCATATATTAAATGAGAATATTCAACACAGTGCCTTCTTTGTTCTCAGCCTATAAAACCCCTTAGTGGAAAGGGACTTTGAAAACTCAGTTAGGAGGTTTGGTACCACTTACGTAACATTGCTTCCAACTTGAGACCCTGGATATCTGTGATCTGGGGTCTCCCAGCTGTTGGAATTCAGATGCTGGTGATTCCTCATAGTAGTAATGATGTATGTTATTTGTTGTCTGTTTCTTATATTGTCTTGGTGATCACAATGTTTGTTAATTGCACATTACTTTTGTTATAAGCTTCCCCTTTTCTTATATCTTCTTTAAATCAAGGTTCTGAGCAGTAATAAATTTGTACCCATCCTCTTTAAGATTATGCCTGTTGAATGTGAAATCTTCTGAACCTAGATTAATCCTATGGCTTGAGATAATCTTTCCAGGATTATTGTATATAATTACATTGTATTTATTCTGTATTTTAGTCAAATTGGCTTATTTGATTTTTTCCCTTGAACTTGGCACTCCATTTCCTTCTTATTATCTACTCCTACCTGGATGATTGCTCCTTCTCAGTCTTCTTTGCTGACTAATAATCCATGTAATAATCCATAGTGATGCTCCATGGATTCCTTTTTTACTTAGTAATCTCATTAACTCTCACAGGTTTATCTCTAGGCAGATGATTCCCAGATCATCTCTCTCTATGTCTCTATCTCTCTCTGTCTCTCTTTGTCTCTCTTTCTCTGTCTATCTCTGACTTTCTCTTTCTCTCCATCTATCTATCTATCCATCTGTCTGTCTCCCAGTCTCCAGTCTTGTGATTACCAACTGTCTATGAAATATTTGGAATTGGATGCCTTGTAAGCTTCTTTTGGGCCACGTGTTTCTTCTAAAACCAAATGTCTTCTGAAATTACCCATTACTATAGAGTATATCATCATCCTTCCATTCCTCCAGGTTCACAACCTCATGTGATCTTTACTTTTCTCTCTCACCCACCACACATGTGAAATCTCAGTCTTATCATTTCCCTTTCCACACCTTCTGTCACATATATCCTCTTCTCTCCTTTTACACAACTACTGTTTAGGTTTGGGCTCATACCATCTCTTTCCTTGATGATTTCAGTAGCCTTCTATTCCTACCTTTCAAAGGTAAGTATCTAAGATAAACAATACATTTCTATATATTTCTATAGTATGCTCCATATACTCTATAGCCATATTGACATACTTGCTGTTCTTCACAGTGTTACAGCTGTAACCAAGCCTTTGTATTCACTGTCCCCATGTCTGGAATGTATTCCTTCTATCACTCCAATTTTTAGAATTCTTGGTTTCTTTAAAATTCAGCTCACATGCCATATTCTACAGGAAGTATTTCCTGAGTTTTTTTTAAGTTGCCAGTGCTCATCCCTCCTTCGTAAAATTATCTTGTATATATTTATTACTTTATGTATTGTATTCTCTTCAATAGAATGTAAACTCCTTATCACCTCTTGCCTAGATTACTGTAATAACCTCCTAATTAGTCTTTTTCCCTCAAGTCTCTCTCTCTCTCTGTACTTAGTGGCAAGTAAGAAGTGCTTGAGAATGTCAGTATGTGTGGGACCATGAAAAGTAATGGCTAGAAGGAAATAAGCAACCTGATTTTTAAAACCCAAACCCCCGATGGTCTCCTCTGAGTGGTAATGTCACACAAAAGTACTAGAATGTTAGAGAAGAAAGAGACTTAGGAATGTAGATATCAAAAAGGAACCTTAACAATCTAAGAAAAGGGAGTCATTTAGGTGAAAGAAAAAAAGAATTAGGAAGAATTTAGTATCTATATTCAATATATAATGGACTTTTCCATTCAAGAAGGAGTTCAGATCCTGTGTGACAGTAGAGAGTAGGACTAGGACCAATGGCTAGAAATTACAGGAAGGCACATTTAGGTTTTGTCTATAAACAAAGCTTAAAAAAAAGTTTTATTGATATATTTGTTTTTAAATGTAATCATTTCTGGATACAGTTCCCTATTATCTCCAAGGACCTCCCATTGAGTTTTCCCTGTAATGAAGAAAAACTGTTAAGAAAATAAAACCCAAGCAATACAGTGATTAAGTACAATTTTCCATCCTTTTCATCTTGAGATACTTTTCTTCATCTCTTTTCCAAGGGCCAAATTTAGTTGATATAATGACACAGTGTTCAGCTGTTTATATTAAAAGGGACATGTCCTTAAGTCTCTGGTGCTTTGTATTCACCTCTTTTTCTCCTTACCATGTTCTCACATATCATATTATGGGGGGAAGTACCTACTTTCTCCCACTAAATTGCAACCTCCTGGAAAACAGGATCTATGTTGTATCTCCCTTGGAACCCTTAATACCTTGTACATATTAGTGCCTAAAAAGCATTGAAATGAGGTGCACCTAAAGAAAATTAAAAGAAGGAATTGGAAAAAATGTTCCAGAGAAGCAAAGTTTATCTTACTGAGTCTCAGTTGACATAATGGAAGAAGAAACAGAACTGAGAACTGACAGAGAAGGGATGATTAGAAAGTTTCCACAACAGAAAGAATTGCAGATTTCATTATTACCGACATCTTTGCTCATTACTTTCTTGAAAGGTGTGAACTTCTGCCTTTCAGTGAAAATGAAGATGGACACAGGGTGTCTGCCGGAAGGGATCTGGACACAGGCCGTTGTTCCAGGTGGCTAATGCAAACAAGGGAGCCTGGAGTTGAGACTTAATCAACAGCAAACACTCTCATCCACACTCCCTGTTGTTTGTTCCAGGTCACCCTGAAGAGTCCACCAGCTGGCATTTGGGGGATTGAGCTGATGAGCTATTATTATCTGCCAGTCTTCATTTTTGGAATAACAAGAAATTCATATTAATGCAGGGATTCAGGTTTTCAATTCTCAACCAGTCAAAGGATGGGGGTGGTAAGAAATTGAAAGTTAAAGGCAAAGAGATTAGAGGAAAAAAAAGAATTTGTTTGTTTCCCTAATGGCCAACGGGAAGGGTTACAGAATAGTATAATGAAGAAACTAATAGTTGGCATGAATTTATCAATTTAAAATTTAGAAAGTTATTTTCTTACATGATCCCATTTGAGCCTTATGACAACCTGGTGAGGTAAGTATATAGACATCTCCATTTTACAGATGAAGAAGCTGAGGCTCAGAGAGACTGAGTTGCCCAGTGTTATACAATTAGTACTTGTTAGGAGAAGGGATTGAATCTGGGACTTCCTGACCTTCAAATCTAAGGCCATACTATCTCTCATAATAAAGAGACCTGAATTTGAGTCCCAGCCCTGACACTTAGTACCTATGTTTCTGGTGGCACTTTTTTATATTTCTGAAAATACATTTTTTTCATCTGTAAAATGATAAAATAGATCCTGAGCTATTTAGGATCTTAGATTCCATCCAATCCTTTTGTTTTATAGATGATGGAAGTGAAATCTAGGGAGGTTAAAGCAATTTGCTGTATTAAATATAAAAAACCCTCAGGATTTGAACTCAGACCTTCTGATTTTAGAGCCTATGTTCTTTCCATTGTATCAGGCTACCTGACCAAAGAAGAGGTGACCAGACAAATTAATGGAATCTTGGACAAAATGTGATCCAGAAACGATGAAAAGATCCTGGAACTTTTTAACTCTCTTGGAAATTAGAAGGCACCTACTCAGTGAGATGTGCCAAGATTGTTAGGGACCTTTGTGATTTGATTAAAGGGACCCTTACCAAGAAATGAAAATGAGCTCATTATCTCATTAGCTTTTGACTATTGGGTTGGTGTGGGAATATCCAGCTGAAATTGTATTTTCTTCCTGATGTGCCAGGACAGCAACAACCTGGGATTTTTAAAAGACACTTTGTATTCTTAGCAGGAATTTTCACCAATGCAAACAAGGGAACCCATGGTGAGCAATCCCATCTTTTGATGACCCTAGAAGACAGGCACCATGTGTGTCTAAATTGCTTTGTATGATATTCAGCACAACACGGGTGCTTAATAAATCCTACTGGGTGATAAAGATATTCCCGACCGCCATTAACCCACTGGCATGATGCCAGGATAACTGTGTTAACCCACCTTATAGTGTTGCGGTAAAGAAAATGCTTTGTAGACTTTAAATGCTATAAAAATATGAGCTACTGTTATTGGTATTGTCATTATTATTTTTTTGAAATTATTACCACTGCTCTTATTGTAAATCTTCCTAAGTAGAGTATAAAGTAAACTCTTATATCTGACCTTAGAAGCTCTTGGGAAGTGACCACCATTTATCAACATCCAACTGAATGCAGATTCTTGATCTCCCTGCCTTG
Organism: Myrmecobius fasciatus; assembly: GCA_023553655.1. Classification (NCBI taxonomy): domain Eukaryota; kingdom Metazoa; phylum Chordata; class Mammalia; order Dasyuromorphia; family Myrmecobiidae; genus Myrmecobius; species Myrmecobius fasciatus. The sequence goes on along the minus strand of JAJPUD010004776.1, from coordinate 65,865 downwards.
AGACCAGCTTTCTCCTCAATGATTCTTCCTGGCTTAGGATCCTAGGCTTAGGCTAAGGCTTATTCCCCAACATTTTGGCTTCCTGGTCAGTTGCAGACATTTGCACCGGAATGACCATCCTCTCTGTAAACAATGACAAAATGGAGATATATGCTAGGTGATAGGGTGATAGAAAGTTTAGATAAGGCAAAGTCTCTATACTCATAGACCTTACAGTTTAATAGGGGAATGATACCCTAACAGATGCAATAGTAAAAGATTATAGCATATATTAAGAGAATTATAAAACACAATTTGCAACCTGAAGTGGAAGGTCACTATTTATCCAGGGGAGTTAGAAAGACTTTGTGCTTTTTTGGGGGGGGATAGGAAAAAGTGGATTATATTTGAATTAATTTTTTAGAAGATGAATAGCAATTCAATGGATTAAGAAGAGAAAGGGAAGAATTTTAGGGATCAGGAATACTTCTTTTTAGTAGAGGCCTAAGAGTTTAAGGAATATTGGTGGAACAGAGAATAAGTAGTGCTATCTGACTAAAGCATAGGGCATATGGAGGTCAATAATATGAATAACAAAATGGTGGATTCTGAGAGTTGGAAGGGACCTTATAAGCCATCTAGTCCAATTCATGTAATCTGAACAAGAATCGTCATTACTACATACCCACTGAATGGTCATCTACTCTTTACTTAAAGAACATAAGGGAAAACCCAATATCTCCAAGTAGCCAATACCCAAATTAGAGATCCATTTGGGGAAGTTTTTTCTTGTCATTCCTAAATCTGACTCTATATAACTTCCAGCTATTATTTCTAATTCTGTCTTCTGGGGTCAAGTAGAAGTTCAACTTCTCTTTCATAAGTCATCTATTCAAATGCCTGAAGATGCTATTATGCCTTTCCCAGATTTTTTTTAAACAAGGCTAAATATCCTTCATTTCTTTAACTAGTAACTCCTTGAAGGTAGGGACACTTTTTTCTTTTTCTTTAGAGTTTAGCACAATGCTTAATACACAGTAAGAACTTAATTGATGTTTGTTGACTTATTATTCTTTAGTACAGAATAGGAACTGGGCTTGTTATTATATTGATATAAAAAATTCCATATTGAGGAAACTCCTCTATACAAATGTAGGTTTGCCCCTTCTATGAAATTTATAGTTTTAGTGAGTTTTCTAAGACAATTAAAAATTGTAACATGCCCAAAGTCACAATCATACATAACAGAAGCAACACTTGAACCCAAGTCTTTCTATCTTAAACCATTTCTTTTCTCACTTTTACTACAATGCCGATCATTCTTCATGGATGAGGGTCTTGCAGTTCCCAGCTTAAGCTTATTCCTCATCATCTTGGCTTCCTGGTAACTTTCACACATTGACACTTGAATGACTATAATCTTTGTGAACAATGATGGAATGAAAAAGCATTTTTCAGTAGTCCAACATTACCTGATTGTAGTCACCTGGAAATGAGAGATGGGGTTGGTGGAGTCCAGTGGAGAGAAAATTTTTTTTGGATGGAACAATACACAAAGTTCACAAGGTTTTAAACTAGAAGGAGCTTAGAGTTCAAAGGGTCTGATTACTTTCATTTCATAGAAATGGATATTCAGAGGAGTAAAGTGACTAGCCCAATATCATAAAAAGTAGAATTCAAATATGGATCTTCTGCCTTTCCATATTGCTGTCAATGTATTTGAGTTTGAGAGCTATGGAAGTAGGGGATTATAAGAACCGTTACTCAGTGTCAGTAATACTTCTGCATTAAGAAGAAAAGGTAGTACATCCGAATGAATGTTACAGGTGGATGGATTAATTAGTTTGAAATCCCAACACCCCAAAACATCCGGTGTTGGGATTAGAGAATTAGAGTTAGTTTGGTGCTGAATCCCAAACCTCAAACATTATTTGGATTCAAATTGGAACTGTTGCAAAAAGAACCATGTTAGGGAAGGAACTTGGTCTGTTTTTTCTTTCTATATTGAGATACAGAGGCAATCTTTTTTCTTTTCTCTCTCCTCACTTCCTTCTTTTCAGACCAGACTTTTTATCTCTCTGACTTTTTTCCCTCTGACTCTCTGATTTTGTCTTTTTTTCTTTTTTATTTCATCAGTCTCGCTGACTTTCCTTTCTTGATCTCTATTAAGGCTCTTCCCCCTTTCCCTCTCTCTATTTGATTTTTTCATTTCACTTCTACTTTATCATTTTCCTTTTCTTCTTCTCTCTGCATTCCTCTTCCTGCTTCTCCCTCATTCTATTTCTATTCCTTTTTCTCCTTGCTCAAATGGTTTGGACTACATGACCAGTTCTGAAATTCACTGATTATAAGAAAGCTCATTATGATAAACATAAACTAGATACACAGACACAATAACTGTTCTTTCTTCTTTTTCTTCACCCTCTCCCTTCTTCTCTGTTGTCTTTATTTTCTTTTCCTCTCCCTCTTTCTTCCTCCTTGATATCTTCCTCCTCCTTCTTCCTTTCTCTTTTCTCTTCTTTTCCCTTCTTTCTTTTCTTCCCTCCCTCTCTAACTTTTTCATCCCTCTCTATCTCCTACTTCTCCTTTCTTCTCTCCCTCCTTCCAACTTTCCCTCCTTTTCCTTTCTTCTTTTTCTTCCTTTCTCCCTCTTCCTCTCTTTGTTTTGTCTCTGTCCTCCTTCTGCTTCTCCTTTCTCCCCTCTTCTCCCTCTTTCCTGAACTAGGTCTTCCATTGGAATCCTAATTCCAATTAGGAGCCAGCACACAGGCTGCAGCAGATTTCAAATTGCCCCCACAGATTTCTGTTCAATTCCAAATGGCACTAAACCTAAAGCTTTTATTACAGGCCTATGAGATCTAAAGGGACTGTAGGTACTTGACACCTTCCTATTATTTACATTCTTTTTATGTTGTAATTATACACTCTGGCTCTTATATTTTAAGGCTTGCATAATCTATCTCATGGTAGAGGGCTCAGGTTATGTTTTGTGAAATATATCAATCAAAATAGCTCTTATGTATTCTGAGAAACATGATGAGGACTCCAGAGTGAGAGATATGAGTTTCCAGGGGTCAGTATTACCCTTTTTTGCTAAGTTTTGCACTTTTACTACCCTTTCCCCAATCTTTCTGGGGAATCTCACAAAATACATATTTCTTTGGCTGCTACTTCTTTGTGAAATATGAAAACATGAAGCATAAGTATGTATTTGATATTGTAACATAGCTATTATGTATATCCAGAGTTATGATGGTACTAAAAACTAGACTAGGGTGACCTTTCTTTAATCTTGCTTTTGTGATTCTAACGCCATAGTAAGCCTTCAGCTCTGGATGCTGGAACAAGGATTTTGCCAGAGGTTGCAGAGTTATCACTGAGATAGATTCAGTGCTGTAAGAGTATTCCATCAGGAGATGTTTGTGAGCAATATGGACAAATGTGGGATAAATGAATTAAAAGCTGGTTAGAGGATCCTCTCAAAGAGTGGTGATTGGTGGATTGATGTCAGTCTAAATAGGTATTCTCTAGAATCCTGTCACATAGTTCTCCCCTTGTATTCAACATTTTTATCAATGACTTATATATAGACACAGTTATAAGATTTGAAGATAACAAAAAGTTGAGGAAGTCTGAGAAAAACTGTTTTTTGGACCTCTGGCATCTTGTTGTCTGTAACATCAAAAATGGGAACCCTGGTAGATTTGCCTGTTAGAGACCATTCCTATCCTTATAAAACATTAATGCTGAGGAGCAGCTGAGTGTGAAAGGTAGGTCTCAGATGCTTCCATACCAAAATAGAAGAAGTGATGAGAGTTTGATGAAATCTGGGTGGCTGAGGTCTGAAGGGTAGCTATGGTGATCTGGAAAGAGTGAGAAGACTTGGCTTCCTATTTGCACATCTGAGTATATCTTTTTGACCTTGGGTAAGCCATATAAATTTTCTGGGCATTAATTTCCTCATCTGTAAAATTAAGGTTTTGGCTTGGGACTTCTGAGGTTCCTTCCACATCTTGATTTATGATCTTATGATTCACTTTCTGCTATGGTCTCAGGATCTTTGCAACTGAGTTCTGCACATGAGACTGATTATGTTCTTATTCTTCTGATGATTGAATCCCACATGTATCCTTTGCCCTGAGTTAGTTTTCCTTTATCCCAATTTCATCATGCCCCTGGGTGTCTTAAGTGAGGTTTAAATGTTTTCTTTCTTTTTTTTAAATGTTTTCTTTCTAAGAATTAAAGGCACCTGTAATAAGGACTTTTTTTAAAAGCATTTTTGGTTAGTAAGACTTCTGTCTTGGGTGTCCCCAAATAGGCACACCAGACAATATTAATATGTTAGACAACAAAATTGGGATTTAGAGAGGTCTAGACAGTAAGGCATAATAGATTGAATGTAATAATAAGAAACTTAATAGAGATAAATGTCAAATCCTGCACTTAGGTTCAAAGAAATTAACTGCATAAGTGTAGGATGGGGAAACACAGTTAAATAAAATTTTTTTTAGTGGACGAAGTCAACAGGATGAAAAATGTTGAAAGGATACAACAAACACTGACTAGGCTGGAATATACTCATTTTCAAGATACATAAGGAATTGATTCAAATTTATAAGAATATGAAATATTCTACAATTGGTAATTTGTCAAAGGTTATTGTTATCCTAAAGTCAACTTAACCTCTCTTCTTGAGTTGCCAAGTTTTCCAGAAACATTGGACTTGGGATACATTGGAGCCCCTGAATGAGTCAAAGATGAAGGACCTTGCCTCCATCTCCACCCCTGAACTGACATAGTTTCTTATTTGCACCTTATAATGAGTTCATAAAGGAAGAAATCCAAATTATCAATAGCCATGTGAAAAAATATCCCAAATTACAAATCATTAGAGAAATGCAAATTAAAGCAACTCTGAGATTTTGTCTTACCCTTATATCACTGGCAAAGTTTTCACAAAAGGAAAATGACAAATGCTAGAAAGGCTGTAGGAAAACAGGCACATTAATGCATTATTGTTAGAGCTGTGAATTGGGCCAGCCATTCTGGAAAATATTTTTTCAATATATGCCTCCCCTTTTCCCCATTGCTAAACTATGTATAACCTTTGATACAGAAATATCACTACTTGGCCTATGTCCCAAAGATATCAAAAAAAGAGGAAAATGACTCACATGTAAAAATATATATAGTTCTTTTTGTAGTGACAAAGATTAGGAAATTAGTATGTCTATCATTTGAGGAATGGTTCAACAGATTGTATTAGTTGAATTTAACGGTATCATGATAAATGCTAATAGAAGCTTTCAGAGAAACTTGGACTTATATGAACAGTTGAAGAATGAAATAAATGGAACCAAGAATACACTTTATATATTAACAACATTATTATAAAGACAAATTTGTAAGACTTAAGGATTCTGATCAATAAAATATTAAACCATGATTTTAGAGGTTTGATGACAAAAAATGTCAACAAAGAGGTGATGGTCTCAGCATGTGGAATGAGATATATAATTTTTGAACCTGGTCAGTATGGACTTTTTTGACTATGGCTTTAGTCATATTTATTAGAAGAGTTTTAATTTTATTTCCTTTGCAATGGAGGTAGGGAATAGGTAGAAGGAAGAGAAAACCATTTATTATTAATTTAAAACTGTGACATACAAACTGCTAAAAGAATGAAATTTTCTGCCTAATCTTGGCCATTTGATGACTGCTCCCATTTCTTAGACCCCAAAGAGCTCATATCTTCTAATTGTATCCCCAATCCATTACTCTACTTGTGCCATTCCTAAAGGGCCACAGAAGCTTAAAGCTCAGTGTTTTAAAATTACACAGGAAGACCGTGGGAAGTGCTGTTTCTAGGAGCTGAGGTGGTGGTAT
>JAJPUD010004776.1:0-55000 GCA_023553655.1 Myrmecobius fasciatus | reverse complement strand
GACATCAGAAGAGGACTTGAATGGAAAAACCAATAAGCAATACTTCAATACTCCACTCAGGGATCTGTAAATTCTTTGGTGTGAGTCCTTAATACATTGACACATACCACAACTTCTTCAGATTTCAAGATTTTCAAAGAAATTCAATTCTGTAAAAACAGATATAAACACATTTACAATTTCTTTTTTGTGGGGATGGACACAACTAGAAAAGTTTCTGAAGATAAATGGCTAATCATTATAACTAAAACATTCATCAATCAATCTGTTGTTGATTTTTTGAATTTAGCTAATTGTTTCATTTACAGGTTTGTACTTGGAAAATTCTTAACTCTACATGTTTCCTCCATCCTTAAAAATCCCTTCAATCACTTTCAGGAAATATATTCCCAGAAAAAATGTCTACATTCTGCCCCTTCTTCCTTACTCTCTGGCTTACTGTGAAACTTCTCTCCAAGATTACTAAAATATCTGAACTGCCCAGTTCTTGTCTTTCTTAATCTCTCTAATTTTTGACACTGATGACCACTTTCTTTCTCAGAATTCTCTTTCCTACGATTCTTCTCTGTTTCTTTTCCTCACTTGTGACTTTGCTGGATCATCATCCATTCTTCTTGGTTCCAGAAAGCAGAACTAGGAGCAATGGGTAGAATATATATGGAGGTAAATTTTAGTTTAATATAAAGAAACTTTCCTCAGTAACTACAGCTATACAAAGGTGAAGTAGCTGCTTCATGAAATAGTAAATTATCCAACCCTAGAAGTCTTCCAGCTGAGATTGAATGACTATTGGTAGGGGATATTTTAGAAGGGATTTGTTTCATTTTTGGTTTTGGATAAATGATGTCTGTCCCTCCAAACAAATGATCCTATAGGAAATGCTTAATAAATTTTTGTTGACTGAAAGTCACATCTCCATCATCAAAGTGGAGAAAAATATTACAATAAGTTCTGCAAGTCACTTGAGTGTTTAAAATTATGATAATTATCAACATAACAAAATGCTTTAAAATTTACAAAATTAACTGAAAGTTAACTTTGATATTACCAAATCTATCACCCTCATTGACACATAGTATAATTGACAATTACTGAAAATTCCACCACCAACACTTGAAAGTGTCTGAAAGTTATTCCATCATGGAGATTCATTGCCATGCTTGGGAGGGAGGGACCTCTTTTAGAATGCAAATATCTTTGCTTGAGTAAGTCATTATTATTAATAGCTTAGTATAAATAGGTGTCATAGTACTTTAGGAATGGAAGAGACTTAGAGAGGACAGCTTGTCCCAACCCTCATAGTTTTTATAGATGGGATTGGGGCCGATAAAGGTTAAATGATTCAGCCAAGGTCACATAGCTAGCTAATGGCTTAGCTGGGACTGGGACCCAGATCAATCAATCAACTAATCAATTATTAAGCACCTGCTAGTTGTGCTAGGTGCTGAGGATACAAAAACAAAGAATGAAAATGTTCTTACTAGATGAAAAGGTTTAGGGCATTTTACATTGTTCTATGATGTCTTTTACATGGCTCAAGTTATTAGAGAAAATAAATAATTTTGAATTCAATATTGTGTCTTCTCTTCTTCTCTTTTCACTTTTCTATTCCCAGGCCCTTTCAGGTTTATCTTTTGATTTCCAAGCTGATGTCTTTGACTAGTCGATGTAAATCTTGGAGGATCATTTTGTGAAGTGATTTCCAAAATGGATTTTTTTTTTGGAATGGGAATTTTTTTTTAAATTTCAACTTTATTTGGCCAATATGTTCTGTTTCAACACCATGGTGGAAATGCTTAAAGTGCTATTAAGTCTGAGCTTAAGCATTCATGGCCATCCCCATACAATTGCCCTTCTCGATTCCCAATAATCATTGTGTCCTGATTTATTGCATAAAATTGGCCTTGAAATTCACCTTATATACTTGGAAAAGAATCCAATGATTGGTGGCCTTCCTGGCTACCTTCAATAAATATAAGAGACAAAGGAAATTGGAGAGAAGAAAAGGAGGGGAAGAAAGGGAATTTTGGAATTGCATTACTTTCTGGAAAGAAATGGTCAGATGTTGAGTCGATCATAATCAAAACAGCAGCCCCTCAGTCCAGTGACCACGGTCTCTAGAAAGGATCTAAAAGGACTATATAACTGGAGACATCACTTAAACTTCTCTGAGTTTTAATTTCCTCCAGTGTAATACAGGATGATTTCTGCTCTGTTTTGCCTGAAGTGAAATGTGTTATACAACAAATGGTACTATGAAGGAAGAAGAAGGCAGCATGTTGCAATGGAATAATAAAGGATTGGAACCCAGCAAATCTTGATTTTAGACCTGGCTTTGCCATCAATTTGCTTTGTAATCTTGGAGAACCCAACTTTCATCATTAAGACCTAGATTTTCTACCTGTAAAATGTGGATTTGGATTAAATAATGTTCCCTGAAGCTCTAACATTATATATCCAGAAAAGAGAGATAAGAGGGAGCAGGCTGCAAGAATTTAAAAAAAAAAAGGATTTCTGATGACCTTGGAGATCTTGGCAAGAGAATTCTCTCTTCTGACAGCTGTGCCGTTTCAGACAGAGAATGCCATCATAACTGGACTAAAGAACAGAGTCAATTAGAATTTAAATGCATGTTTAATAGAATAGTTCAATCTACAGCCAAAAGGACTCATTGAGGCTCTATTCATTCAGTGGTAGGCAGTGTGATTCCTGTACTCATCGAGTTCAAAGTCCTAAAGTGGGTGTATGAGTCTTGTGATTCTAAGACTGGACTCCTTGAAATATGGGGTGTTGATGATGATAATTTGGAATTCTCAAATCACAGAATGTCACAGCTCTCAAGAGCTTTAGAAGTTATTTATCCAGACCTCTTTACAGAGGAGAAAAACAGAGGTAGAATGGAGAAATGACTTGGCTATGTTCACAAATCATAAATGGCAGAGCTGAAACTTGAACCAAGTTTATTGATTCCAAGTCTAATACTCTTCCCACCACCCTATGCTAATGTAATAGCACATAGAATACAAGGAAAAAGTTAATAATGAAAGCAGTACAAACAGTTTGAAAAGGGTTGCTTCAGAAATGAGTGAATCCTCACATCATCATGCATTTTCATCTGATGACAGGAGACATATCATAGAGAGATATCAGATGACTTTTAGATTGCCTTGAAAACATCTGATTGTATGATTTTCTTAGCAACCAGATGGTTTCCCTATATTAGCTTAACTTCAGGTTATAATTAAAATGTTATCAACACTCTAATATTTACTCAAGGACACATATATGCCAAAGGAGAGGTATCCCTCCTTTAAGTAGAGTTGAGGTTAAATGTTGTCTAAGATTCCCATAATTCTATGATTTTATAACTACTTTTGATTGGCTTAAAATGTGCCTTTTGAGGCATCTAAAATGATATTTGAATTGATTAAGATCAAGGGCTACCTTTTTTTGTTTTCATATTCTTAGAATTTAGCAGAATGCAAATAGTAGGTATTTAATCAGTGCTTGCTGAATTGAATTATAATATATTTTTTTTCTCTCAGTTTCTCTGCATTTCTATCTCCTTCACTCAGTAAAACAAATTGCATCAGCTACCAAAATGAAGCATTCTGAGCCAGGCTGATCATATAAAGTCACACACACTGATTGGGGGATGAACCGTGAAGGAAAACCACAGGGTACAGATACATGGAGAGTGAGCTGCACAATGAGTTGTAAGGACGCATTCACTCACCATATCCTTTCCAGGGCTGTGAGTTATTTATTGCCCTTGCTTTTAGAAGCTTTTGCAAAAGAAACACTTGCTTAAAAATAAGTTTTAAGTAATTCTATTATGCCCTTAGTGCTTTTTAATGGTCAGGACTATGCATCCACATTTGTTAACTCTGGGGTAATATGCTGCCTATTTGAAAGATATGTCTATGAGGTAGAGGGAACTGAACCAGAATTATTCTAGAACAAGTGGGAATTTTTCAAGCCCACATAAACTTTTTTTTTTTTTGAGGATGTTCATTAACGTGAAAGGATTAAAGCTGGTTGATGGCAGAGATCTTATCCTAAAATGGCAAGGATGACTAGAGCCAGCGACTTGGATAAGATTGAAATTAGGAGTCAAATAATCCATAGCTAAGGAGAGAATGAGGAGACAGAGTTAATCGATTAGTTAATTAATAGAACAGAACCCCATTGTAGAATCAGAGAATCTCACAGCTAGAATGAATTCAGAGATCACTTTGTTTAGTTTTCACCCAAAGTAGGAATCCTAGCTCCAGAACCTTTGCCTTCCACATGCTTGACAAATGGCCATCCCGTTTGGCTTGATTAGTTCTGGGGTTACTTAAAAACCTCTGTTGATAGGTAACTAATTGTCCTATGGGGCATCCCAGCTGCTAAATGGTGAAGTAGACTTGTGATTGGAGTCTGGAAGATTCCATTTTAAATTCTATTGCAGACAACTATTATTTGTGTGATACTTGGAAAGGTACTTAACTTCTCTCCTGTCTCAGTTTTCTCATCTGTAAAATGGGGATATTAGCATTTATCTAATAGGGATCCTGTGAGATGATATAACAATATGATTACATGATATAACAGATAATAATAATAGATAATATTGTTAATACATTCCTTATTATAAATTTATGACAAATTATGATATATAACTCTATCATGTCAATATTATCATAAACCAAACATGATAATACATATTATTATAAATAATAATCAATGATATAACAAAGTATATGACAATGTTAACTGCTTTGTAAAACTAGAAGTGCTAGTTATCATAATTATTAATTAATTAATTATTAATATTATCGACATTTTATTTTTGGACACATCTCATTGTTAGGATATGTTTTCTTATATGGAATGAAGACTTTTCTTTTAAAAAATTTTATTTATTTTGTTCTGAACTTAAGAAATAAAATAAGCATTTTTATAGTATAGTTGAATAGAAAAAAGATGATTGTACATGAAACTTCAAATCTATTATGTACATCTTGCTACTATTTTTAAATATAAAGACGTGTTCTTGGGATAAGAATTAATTATTTAGCAAAAGTTGTTGGAAGAACTGGAAAGCAGTTTGTCAGAAACTGGTTACAGAACAATGTCTTATACCATTGACCAAGATTCACTTTTCTGTAATCTTCACCATTTTCCTCTAAAGCCAAGCAAAACAAGTCTAACACCTCTTCCAAATAAAAGTTCCTCAAACGCTTAGAAAAAAAAATCACATCTCCAATTTTGACCTAGCTTTAGACTTTTAAGTCTTGCATGTCAGGTTGTAATAAACTCTGAATCCCAAACTCCAAAGTGGGAGTCTGTGGGAGTTTGAATTTGTGAGCCCAATCCTCTCCTTTTTAAAGTAAGGCATTAGCAATGTACTATGGAAACTTTCACTTTGTTGCTCATCCCATGTTCACCAGTCAATCTAAGCCCAATGCCATATTGGGCAGGGCCACAGATCTTTGATCCTGATGGCTACTGCCAGTGGAGTTGGCTTAGAGCACATCAGAAGCTGCACCTGTGGATACCTGGGAATATGGGATTTCTAGATCCCTGTGCCCCAGGTAAACAGTTTTTGAAGGCATCCTTCTGAACTTTCCTTCAGGATCCCCTTGGGTTTGAGGGATTCTTCTCTTGACTCAAAACACATTTCTGTAGACTTCTCAAATATCAGATACTAAAAAACCTCTGAAATTATCTAGTGTAACTTATACCTGGCTGGAAATACTTCTCCTCCTCAACAATTTCCTCAATAAATGGTTATCTAGTTTCAGGTTGAAGACTATCCCATATGGACAACTTACTCCTCAGGCATTCTATTATAGTTTTGGACAGAAGTCATTATGAGGAAGCTCATTGTATTGATCCAAAATCTGTCTCTCTAGAAATTCTACACATTGTTCTGTTCTCTGGGGCCAAACAGGACTAGTTTAATATAACAGATCATGATTCACTATTCCCAAGTCTTTGCTTCTCTGGGCCAAGCATTCCTTTGAACCTTCCTTATGCCATATTCCATTACATTGTTCATGACAGTTGCTTCCTTTGGATACAACCACAGATTATAAGGAGTCTTTCTTCAATTTGCAAAATTGAACATCATATGAATGTAGTCTGATCAATGAAAAGTATCATAGTATTGATCACCTTATGGAAGCAAATACAGAGGAGCTGTTGGTAAGGCCCAAGCTTAGATAAGGTTTTCTTATAGAATCAGACAGAAATTGATCTCAATAAGGGAGCTGGACAGACTATGTTATGCTTAATGAATAAAGATTATTAAACACAAGTTTGGGTCAGAGAAATGAATGAAGCAAAAACTAAGAAGGGTGTCCATAGATAATACCTGCATTTTAATTCATGGAATCTTATTGGTGACTAGGTAGTGCTATGCATAAAGTGCTGGACTTAATTCAGGAAGACCTGACTTCAAATCTTACTGCAAGATACTCACCAGATGTATGACCCTAGGCAAATCACTTAACCACTTTCTGCCTCAGCTTTTCCATTTATAAAATGGAGATGATAGTATGGTTAGTCTTCAACTTTCACAGAAGTTTGAAAGTAAAAAAAATGCCAATATTGATACATTAAACCTATGGGAAATAAAGGGTTAGATTCCTGCAACCATTAAAAATTGTGTTCTTTCACTAGAGATTGCTAAACATTCACTTTTCTACATATAATTCTTTATAATAAAACATTTATTCTGACAACATGCATTTTTTCTAATACAGTAACCACAGAATAACTCATAAAATATAGTACACAAAATAAAATTGGTAACATGCAAAACATTTTTCTCACTCAAAATTCCCTAGAATTTTGTGATCTTTTATGCTAATATCTGAATAAAAAACCCATTGATTTCAGATAATATTTACTTTTCAAAACACATGAAATCTATAGTACTATAAGTATTGTACAACACATAAAATTATAAAACTAAAACATTTTTTAACCTGAATCTTACCTTTTAGGGTGTTAAATAATAGTATGAGGGTTTTGTATTATATATACTATATTGATGTAAATCTCTCTACTTTGACAACCCTCTGAAAACGGAAGGAGAGGTACAGGGACTTTAGTTGCTGCTGTCCAAAGTTGTGAAGGCTGATGAGATCCAAAAGTATCCTTTACAACTGGTAGATGGCACTGGAGATTGTGAAGTATGCACCAATTTGAAATAATACATCATTACTATCTGTTTCATGTGCTATTTGAGATCCTTAAGGATCTTGGAATATGGGGATATGGCAGAGGCAAGTTGACATTGCCTTGATATCTCTAGCCAACAGATCAATTAGGCCAATAGCAGCTGCAGACATTTCAGCTCAAAGATTATCTAACACTTTTATTTTATTTTATTTTTTTATTAAACCACACCACTGACTTAACATGCATGGTCTAAGAGCCCCAGGACTCGCATTATGTTTTGTGGGACATGATTATAACACAAAACTTGAGTTTTAAAGGGAAACAATGAAAATATGAAATGAATGCAGATGGAAGTCTTTACAACAGTAGAGTGAACAAGACCAGTGAAACACTTAGTAGGATACTGGCCATTAAACCAACTTGCATACATCATGCCTTTCATCTTTTTCTCTATTGCATATAGCTGTGAAAGATGCCAACACAAAAGTTAAAATGAAGTTACTAATAAAATCACATGAATTTGTGAAAGTTAAACACAGGAATTTTATGGATTGACTCTACCTACCTGCTAGGGTTTTTGTAAGGATCAAATGAGACATTTGTAACAGTGTTTTATGCTAGCTATCATTATTGTATCAATGAAAATCTCAAGACAACCATGGGATTTTAACAGTCATTTTTCATTAACTCCATTTCTATATAGGTTATTTAAGTCTTATATTCTTTCCTTAGGCTGTTTGCACCTGGATCTGTCTGAGAGTTAGCACAGGATTTGCAGTTAAAAGAGAGCTAAAGCACTTTTTAGTCCTACTTCTTTCTTTTATAGAGGGAGGAACCTTCAGGATATAAAATTCTTCACCCAAATTCAAGCAATTAAAAAGTAGAAGAATTGGGATTTGAACTCAGGTTCTTGAACTTCAAATTCAATGTTTTTCTACTATAACCAACTGCTCCAGAATCCATATTGAATGACAATGTTATTTCCTCTAAGTAGATTTGGGTAATCTCTGGGAGGCAAATTTGAGGCAAATTTCTCTATAACTCTGGGATCTTTATCATATTTCCTTTCTATTTCTGGAGTGAAAGTTCTGGCAAACTTTTGTAGGTACCTCATGGGTAATGGCAATATAATGATTTAAATTTATGCTTGTTTCTGAAAGAAAATTTTGATGGGGGAAAGGAGGCACACAAGAGGAAATCATGCATTTGGATTTATGCATTCAAAATTTTCCAAAATCTAGATTCAGTCTACATTTTTACTTTACTACTCATCATATGCTCCAAGTTTCAGAAATCTTACCTATTTGTTGTTCCTCTAATTTTGTATTCCATCTCATCTTCTGTTCTCCATGGCTGAAATGTATTTCTTTCTCTCTTCCATCTTTTAGAATCCTTAGTGTCCTTCAAGAATTATGTCACTTGCCACATCCTATGGGAAACCTTTGTCCTTTTAGTTGTTACTGATCTCTGCCTTTTAAATTTATGTGCATACTTATCTGCTTAATGTTGTATCCTCCCAGTACAATGAGAGGTTTGTGGGCATAAGTACTAATTTTTATTTTATTTTGTCTTGTCTTTGCATCACTATTTCTTTCCTAATTCCTTCCACATAGTAGATGCTAAATAAATTTCTTTTGGATTGGATTGGACCAGACAGTAAGGAAAATTTTGATGGAGATCAAGCAGTTTTAGGAAAGGGTCTGAATCTAGGTTTTTGCCAGAAGGGGCTCCAGATGGAGAAAGCTTTGAACATTGTATCCTAGATTGTGAGATGAGGATGAGGTTAGGGAAGAGTAGCAACATCAGTTTCATGTTTTAGTTTTGCCCAGTCAGTCTTTGGTTGGGTCCCCATCTATCATGACTGCTGTATTTTATCCTAGGTAGGACTAGCACGTTCAGATGATTAGGCTGTCTCAGGGGGAGGAGGAGGGCAATCCTCTACCTTAAGGGTAAGTGTCTGAATTGAAATGCAAGTGAGTGTAAAATAAAAGGTTAGACTGAGCTGGTAGTCTTTGCAACATCTAAATCCCAGTGGCTGAAATGATCACAAAACTGGTAATAAAAAAAAGAGAATCAGTTCAGGTTGGTACATGAGTATCAGATGAGAAATCAAGCTCCAGGAAATGCTGGGAATTTACTATTTGTCTGGCTATTTGTTTTTCTCAAGTTTCAGCTTTTTTTTTTTTTTTTTAAATGGGGTAGCTGCTGGCATTCCTTGTCCTTGCCCTGTGCTGATGTGTTGGCGTGGTCATCAGCTGGGTGCACCTCGATGTATTAAAGCCTCATCCATCAGGCTGTGGGCTAGACAATGATTCTTCTATCTAGCAGCTGGGCTGGAAAGAGCTCTGTGGAAGAAAATGAACATTCCCTTCAAGGTCAACAGCCTTTTCCCTGATGTAGCAGCTGACACAACCAACCTAAAGGTTGTTGCTAATCCTGTCCTGTCATTTTTTCTTCCTACTAGAAACAATTGTGACTAGAGGGCAGAGCTGGGTGGAGAAGGCAAGGACAAGGTGACTCCTTTTTTGATGGCATTCGGGAGGGAATAGGGAAAGTGCCTTCCTTCAGGCAGGTGGGGAAAGAGAATGGGTTTGATTGACAGATTAGAGAACCTCTGCTTGTTTCACTCGCAGGAAGGATCTTGGTCGACTTTAAGGGTGATTGAGAAGCACATGGAGACAATAAACTTTGTGTAAAAATATACTCAGTTCTCAGAGGAGGGGGAAGGGCTGCCCTGGGGAATGGATCCATAAGGATTTTCTTTCTTTTTGTTTAATCCTCTGTGACTGCCAGGCTTAATGAAAGGTAATAAAAAAGTGAGATTAAAAAACAGAAAAGACCTAACAAGGAGAACCAAGAGTTCCCTAGACCTTGCTCTCATTCTACTGATATTTCAGCACCCAGAGAATAAAGGAGATCGCTAGCAGGCACACAGGCACATAATAGGAAAGTGAATTCAGGTCAGATGGATTATTAAATGAATCCTCCTCATCACAGATGTTGTTCTAGTTCTTTGTGTGAGTGCACCATCAACTCTGATGGCATATTACTATTTGGTTCCCAAAAAACTGAGCAAACTTTTTTTTTTCCTTTTTCTTTATGGGTGACAGAATGGAATAGCACCTGCCCCTTTTAACACTATTAGACTGTGAACTCCTTTAGAGTAGAGACTAACTTATGGCTCTTTTTAGATCCCCAGTGTCTGGCACACAGTAGGTGCTTAATAAATATTTGTCAGTCCTGCTAGAGACAACGCTTGAGTTCTTCTATTTGGTCACTATTGTTGCATTGTTCTATTTGTTGTAAGCAAAATATGGAGGTAGAAAACTTCCTAAGGGCAGGGAACATGCTTCATCCTCCTCTCTTCTGGAGGGACACATAGTTGCTGATTGACAGGTTTCTCTCCTTTTATCTCACTTTGATCACCTGTAAAACAAGGATATATAGATTCCCTATGATTCTATAAGCTTATAGGCTTAGAGTTGGAAGGGAATCTAGAGACTATATAATATAACGTACTCATTTTAGAGATGAAGAAGTAGAAGCCATTCAGAGAAATTAAATAATTGGCTCAAGGTCGCTCAAGTACTAAGTAGCGGTCCTGAGATTGAAACTACGGTCCAAAAAGTGCCATGGAAATGAATGGGTTTGCTCTAAAGTGTTCAAAAATCTCCACAGTATTATTTCATGATTAAAAATGAGTGTTATTTTCAAAAACTGGGCCATGCTTACATTGAAATCCTCTTTTCTGGGTTGGGAAACATCTTCACATCCTGAAATGAGATGTATCACTGGACCAAAGGAAGGTGTTTGAGCATCTTCAGTGCAAGTAGCTGTTTGTAAAACTGCAGCAGGAAAATCTGGGTAATATAGTTTGGACATGATGATTCATTAGTATGTGATGAATGAGGGCCAACCACTCAGATAGCTAGTTCTTTATTCATTTAGTCTTTGGTTATTTTGTTGTTTCAAAAATATATGATTCCTTCCCTATGGATACTTCCTCCTATGACATAAAGAGAAATTCACTCCTTTCCTCGTACATGTCTCATGGGTTGTCATGGACATTTTATTCCTTGATAATCTTCCTCTTGGTGAGAATCCTAGAATGGGTTCCCTTTGAACTTCTGTTTATTGAAACACTTTTCTTCCTTCAAGGACCAATGGCTTCTCCATGAAGTTTCTCTCTAACTAAAAATGATCCTTCATTCTTCTGAGTTTCTTGGAGCACTTCTAAATCTAACTTTGGGGCCCTGTGTTTTCAGAGCTAGAACTTTTCTTATCATATTGCATAATTCCCTTCCCTTCCTAGAATTCATAGTATTGAAAGCTAAAAGAAGATTCTTTTGAAACCAACTAATTCTATATTTTGATTTTTGTAGGTGAGGAAAAGTGAATCCTCAAGTAGTTAAATGGCATCCAAAGTTACATGGATAATCAAGTAGCACATCTGGTATTCAAACTTCTTGAATCATTCTTGTTTCTATATTTATTATGTCCTCCTCCATGATTACATTGTAAGACCCTTGAGGAGATGATGTTGTCTTTCACCTTTCTATCCCTAGTGTCTAACACATAATAATTAGAACTGATGTTTAAACTGTGTAAAATGCTTTACATATATTATCTCATTGGACCCTCACAACGACCTTGTGAGGTAGGTGTTATAATTAGCTCCATTTCAGAGAAAACTGGGGCTGAAACATTAAATGACTTACAGCTAATAATTCTAAGGCAAAATTCAAAATCAGGTCTTCCTAACTCTATTCACTATACTATCTTGCCACCTAAGTGATTAATAAGTGCTCATCAGATTGATTGATTTAGAATCCTACATGTTGACTCTCTTGTCTTATGGAATTTGTCACCACCAGAGGGACTTTGTGCTTATTGCTGCAGACAGATGTGGCCATCTGCTCTGTTCTTTTATGACCTTCCCCAAGGAGAGGTCTTGTCCTGGATCCCAATTTAAACTAACAGCACAAAAGTAGATGTCAAAGTGGTATATCCAGCAATCCTAACCTTATTGACTAAATCTGAGGAAGGAAGAGAGCTTTTTCTGAAGTCCAGCACTTATCTCCCATTCCCCAACTAAAGCTGTCAAAGAGCTGGGTCCAGGAACACTAAACTACAGAAAGAAAATGAATATATCTCATTATAGACTATTACAGATGTTTCCCTTGAAAAATGCTTGTGGTAATGTCTTGAAAGGAACACAGTCCTCCTTACTATTGGAAAAAAGACTGCATATTGTTTTTTGGGTTAGTAATTTGTTCACTGTAAATATTATGGGGTCAGCCATACTACACTTCGCCTCTCTGAACAATGTCTTTTATTGGCTCAACTTGAACGTTAAAGGAACACAATACTTAGTGAATGAACAACTCAGAGCTTGTTCTGAGGGTTAGGTGAAAGCAAGTCCTCCCTAGAGCTCAGATAGTTGTTAGTGCCTTCAGCACTGTATCCTTTTTTCCTTATTCTCTTTGTTCTTGCATTGGGGAAATGTAGGTTGCTTTAACAACAATAACATAACCCTGACCATCCTCTAATGACAATGCAGGAAATCATGGGTTTTTAACCTATTTTCTGAAAACTATTTGACTAATAGTCAAATGAATTGATTTTGATTGAATTCACAGAATCACTGGATTCAAAGGTAGAATGGATTTTAGAGATCATCTAGTTCAGTCACTTCATTTCACAGATGAATCAACTGAGTTTCATGGAAGAAAAGGGAATTGGCCAAAGTCCTAATGAAATTTTGAGGCATAGTGGAAAGATCACCAGATATAAAGGGATAGGTTCATATATCTAGGAAGAGGAGAAGGGAAAGGAAAGAAGCATTAATTAAGCCTTTACTATGTGCCAGCTAGGTGCACAATAAATAGAGCACTGAGTTTGGAGTTAGGAAAACCTGATCAAATATGGTCTCAAACACTTACTTGCTGTATTACCCTACTAGAGTCATTTAACCCTGTTGCCTCAGTTTCCCCATCTGTAAAATGAACAAGAGAAAGGAAATACCAAATCTTTCTACTTAGGACCTTAGATGGGGTCATAAAGAGTTAGACAAAACTGAAATGACCGAACAACAAAAATGTGTCAGGTACTGTGCTAAATACTTTATAAATATTATCTCATTTGGTCCCCACAACAATGCTCTGAGGTAGGTGCTTTTATTATTCACATTTACAGATGAGGAACCCGAGGCAAAGTTAAGTGAGTTGCTCAGGGTTATATAGCTAGTAATTCTTCCTATATAGCCAGGGGGCTAGCTCCAGTCTAGAGCTAGTCAAATTCTTTCATTTTACAGATGAAGAGGTTAAAAGCCTTTCCCAAACTTTCATAGATGATAAAAGTCTTAAGTAGGCTAAACTCAGATCTTCTAACTTGGGAGGCAGAGTACAATGGTAAAAGCTTGGGCTATGAAGTCAGAGGATCTGGCTTCAAATTCTGTCTCTGATACTTATTACTAATGGGCAAGTTAACTAATATCTGTGGGGATCAATTTTTTCATCTGTAACATGAGAAATTTGGACTAGGTGATGTAGTGATACAGTGAGGCAGCTAGATGGTCCCTGGAGTCAGGAAGACCCATTTTTCCTGAGTTAAAATATAGCCACAGTTACTTTCTAGCTGTGTGACCCTGGGCAAGTCACTTAACCCTGTTTACCTCAGTTTCCTCACCTGTAAAATGAGCTGGAGAAGGAAATAGTAAACCACTCTAGTATCTTTGCCAAGGAAAGCCCAAATGGGATCACAAAGAGTCAGTCATAACTGAAAAATGACTAAACAACAGCAACAACAAATGGACTAGGTAGTAGTTGAGGTTCTTTCCAATTCTTAATCTGCAAACCATGTGATTTCAGAACTAGTGGTTTTTTTTTTTTTCTATTCTACCATGCAATACTATTCTCTCACACAATTCTATTCACTGCCTGGAGTTCATAGGATTAAAAGATTAAAAAGATTCTTTGAGATCAACTAGTCCAACATCTTGATTTAGGAAATTGAATCCCTAAGTGACTTGGCCAAAGTCACAGAGATAAAAAAAAAAAAAAATTGCACATCTGGACTTCAGCTCAGGTCCTCTTATGACTAGTCGAACACTTTTTTTTAAATTAAAGCTTTATATTCTCAAAATATATACACAGACAATTTTCAACATTCATCCTTACAAAACCTTGTATTCTAAATTTTTTCTCTCCTTCCCCCCACCCCCTCCCCTAGAGGGCAAGAAATACTCCTTTCTTTGTCCTACAATGCCCCACATTCTCTTCCATTTATTAAGTGTCTCTTATTCAAGGCACTGTGCTAGGTGCTGGAAGAAGTGGGTGGATAACTTCCCACATGTCACAGCTGTGGCCAAGCCCACAGACCAGCTGTTGCCCTCATCTCTAAGCAGCAGAGCTTCTGTTTTCTAAGCTGGCATGGGAGGTTCTGTTGCATTATTGATTCTGAATGTTATCTTCTTATCTTTACTGGGAATGTGACTGCCCGATCTGTCTTGACTGTGTGAAGAAGTTTGTTGGGGTGCCCTGAGGCATCCCACCTTTGTAGAGTCCAGACTGGGCTCAATCTAACCCATGTGCTGTGAATATGTGTGTCTGGGGATATGGCCCTTCTGTCATTCATGTGGAGAAGAAAGTTGAAGGATTGGTCTGAAGTGGGGATGGGCAGCTGCTGCTGAGAACCATAACCAACAGTGGGCAAACACAGCTTTGCCCCAAGGTGCCAGCATTTTTCCTTATGGCACTCTCATGAAGTTGTACCTGGATGCCCCTCCCTGGGGTGGGATGGAGTAGGGGAGAAGTTCACCCTTCTGCCAGTTCCCATGATGCCCTTCAGCTGTAGGATCTCACAACATACCTCACAATTTCATTGCAATTTTGACCAAGACTCTGTGAAATTGAAGATTGCATTGGATCATCTCTAAAATCCATTGTAGCTTTGAATCCAATGATTCTATTAATTCAGTTCAATTCAATTGACGATTAACCAAGTGGTTTCCTATAGTTGTAGTTCCACTAGCTTTTATGGGATGGAGCCAGTGTGTCTTTTCTTCCAGTGGTCAGAGAGAGCTCCAGTGACCACAAATTGTCTGTATCCCCAGAATAAACATTACTGATGTGGTTTAGCTGATGAGAATTGATTCAGGATTAGTTTGGGTAGACATGTCCGAAAGCCAGGCTCAGAGGCCCCACCTGGCTCTGAGAGTGAAAGCTGATCACAGAAGAGATAGCCCTTTCATCTCCCTCTGTCCCCCCACCTCGGGACCTCTAGTCCAATGTTCTGGCTTGCTTTATTTGAATTCCAGATGTAAGCACTGCGCCCTGAACTCCATGCCCAGGGGTTGGAGTTGCTTTTTCAGGAAAACAATAACAAGACAAAGATGCTAAATTTCTCTCTACAAAAGAACACTCTTTCCCTCCTCTTCTCCAAATTGTAGGCTGGCTCAGGAAGCTGGCTGATTGCAAGGAGCCTGAATTTCAGGGCGTGAAGGGAAACGGGCCTTCTTCTCTGATGAACACAGATGAAGTTGCAATTTGCCACCCCCCAATCAACAACATTGGGAGAAATCAGCAAAGGGCATCATTCAGTCATGTTTTGTAATAGACGTGAGACCCAGTTTTTTGTACAGCAGCCCTGGAGTTCACCCTTCTGACAATTCCTATCGTGTCCCTTAGCTACAGAATGATCTCAGATGCATTTGGAATGGGTTTCAGCTTTGCTTTTGGATGCGCATAGAATAATTGCTTTGGAAACAATACCCTCATGATTAAAAAAACCCAATGCAGCTAAAAATATTTAAAGCAGGAATCATTCTGAATAAAGGACTTGGCAAAACATACCAGATACGACAAAAATTGCTGGCACAGTGTAAAATAAACATCAAAAGAGCAAATCACATGAGGCACCGGGAAATGCTCGATTTGTGCTGGGGACCCTTTGGCAGGGCTGTTTATACATCTCCATGTAATTTCAGCTAATCACATAAATCCTTTTGTTGCAGTTTGAAATCTATTCAGGTTGACACCTTCACTATTGTTTGCTTACTTACTTTCCATCTTCTGATCTCCAGCTATTAAAAAAATACATGTATATATATATATATATATATATATATATATATATATGTATGTAGGGAGAATGAACTGCTGGATGAGCATGCAATGTTTTGTGCCTGAGTGATGGAAGTTTATTTCTATCACCTTCTGAACACCATCTTTGTACATTTTCCCATGCATCTTACTACTCTGCCTTCTACCTAAGCCTCTGCCCCACTTATATCCTCTCTCTGCACATTGCAACCCTTGTAATATTTGTTGGCCATATTCCCAGACCTTGCTAGCCATACCCTTCCCTTTAATTATTTCTCTGGCTCAGCCTCTTGCCACATGAGAAAACCACTTGATTGGGCACTTAAAGGCTACACTCATCCCCATGGGGAATATTGTTCTGTTTAGTGAGTTAGGCAGAAATCACTTGGGACTTGAATCCAGGTCCTCTGACAACAAAGTTAGTGCTCTTCCTATTATACTGTGCTATTTCTTTTTCACTAAAAAACTTTTCTAGTCCTATTTATACACCATGGACTAGTAAAACATTTGTTTTTCTTGATTATGGATCATTCTGTTTTCCATGGCCTTAGTCTTATGGCTATTGGTGCCTCAGGAGTTGGGACTGGGACCCAATGAGGTGATAGCCATGGATAGGATGATCAAGATGAAGGGAAGAAAAATAGAATTTTGTACTGTATACATTTTTTTTAAAGCAGGGAAATTTAATTATATGACTTTTGTGAACTTGTTAAAAAATCAACTAAATTCCCCAAACAGGAGATTGGTAAGGAAACTAAGTACTTCCAATTAGAGTGGGAAATATGATGGTGTAGAGAAAAGCTGGCCAGTTTTACAGGGTTTGTTTATTTAATTGTTCCAGGAGAAGATTGTAGGAAGAGTGTATAAAATAGCATTCAAATTCTACAGATACTGATTGTTATTAAGGCCATTCACATTATTCTGGAGAGATTCCAAGATCTCAGCATTGGAAGGGGACTTCAGAGGTCTCAATTTCAACTCAAGATGGAAAAGAAATTTCCCAGATGATGTAGATCTCAGCTTCTTAAACTATGAATTGCAACCCCGGATGTAATCTTGTAACTGAATGTGTGTGTGTGGGTGTCACAAAATGGTTTATTATCAATAAATGTTTGATTTGTATACCCATTTTTCATATCTGTATATAAAAGTTCCCTGGGTAAAAAGGGGTCATGAGTGGAAAAAGTTTAAGAAGCCCTGGTGTAGATAACAAGAGGGCATCCAGTTTTTGCATGAAGATTTCAAGTGAGGGTGATTCTATCATCTCCAAATATTACCCATTATATTTTTGGATAATCCTAATTGTTAGATTTTAAATCCTGATTTTGTCTTTATACATTGTTCAATCACGGCTCCTAGTTCTACACTCTGGATTTAAGCAGGAAAAGTCTTCCTTTTTTTATGAAGACAACTATCATCTCTCCCCAATCAATTTCTTCTCTAGTCTAAAAAACACCAAGTTCCTTTTACTGTTCCTTATTGTTAGTTTGAACACTTTATTTCCCTCCTTTGAATGTTCTTCAGTTTATTAGCATCTTTCCTAAAAAGTGATGCTTAGAAATAAACATAATACTCTGTAGAGGAAAATATCTGGCCATCTTTGTTCCTGAATACTTTGTCTTTTTTAAATAAAACATATGTTGAGATATTATGCTTAGTCACACTTTCCCCTTTTTATACCTTAAAAAAGACTTTTTGGATCTTGTCTAAGTTGTTCTACATTTATTCCTATTAGTATTATTCTTTTTAAGATCTTAGATCCCTGTCATTGAAAATCTTCAACTCAAGGTTATGTGACTTCAGGTATGTGATGTAGGCTTGTGAATCTGGATGTAGAATGGTTGAACATATTATCACTGAAGTCCCTTCTAATTGTGATGTTTATTTTCCACTATTAACAATGATCTTAAGAGATACCAAATACTCATTTTTTTTTTTTGGTCATTGATGATTTGACATTTCCTTTGAGGTTCCTGATGCCTGAAAGAGCAGGTACTTTAACAAAATTTATAAAAATCTATCTTCTTTTCCCATTCTCAACACTGGAAAAAAAAGAAAAACAAAACTCTTGTAAAAATTGGTATAGGCAAGTAATACAAATTCCCACATTGCCCATATTAAAAAAATATGTTTCATTCTGCATTGTAAGTCTATCACCTCTATGTCACAAGGCAGATAGCATGATTCTCTAGTTTCTGGAGACTCTGGAAACATGGTTGGTCATTAAGTTGACCAGTAACCATCCTTTTCATCATTTCAGCACTATATATATAAATATATATATATATATGTATATGTATATATATGCATACACTATAATCTGTTCAACCATTTCCCCAAGTTATGGATACTTCCTGAGTTTCCAGTTCTTTGCTACTACATAAGGAAGTGCTATAAATAGAGGTCTAGAGAGAAGTCATGAAGAAGTTGTCTGTATTGGAGCACTCACTCACAGAATCCAGTTAAGGATCTTCTGAGGCATTAAAAAAATATAATTCCCAGACCTGGAGTGTGTGGATCCTTTGATCATTGTACCATCTGCCCATTCTCAAATTCCTCAGAGTCACCCAGTAGAGTTGGGATAATCAGTTATTCTCCCTGAGGTTTTCAGTACTTACTGAGTCACTGAAAACACTTCCTCCTCTTTATTCATCATCTAGAGCTGATATACGATGATGCTACTGAGGCAAGGGAGGGATGGTCAAAGGGCATTACTTACCTGTGCATCCTAAGCCAGCTGGTGATTGCTTTAGATGGCGAGGCTAGGTTGGCCAGAGTGCCCATGTAGATAACACTTATGTGGGAGTTGGCAGCCACTCAAAAGCAGGCTGGCATACCTGTCATGCCACAAGGAGTCAAGCCAGATGCTCTTCCACAGCATCTTGTTTGTCTAATTGGATCAGGGGCAGGTGCACCTGGTGGGTTTTTAGAACTCAGAGGATAATGACCCTCAGTGTCTAAAAAGACCTCTCACTATAGCAACCCCACCAACCCCTTTGTCCGTTTCTGAGCTCGTTAACTTCACTCCTTTTCCTTTCTCCCATGAGTGAGTTTTCCCTTTCTTTTTGGAATATTCGTAGGCTACATGTATACGAACAAGAGTTAAATTTCATTTGCTCAATAAAGAACAAACTGCATTTCCCCTCTGTCGAACGTGCTTTGTTCCCTTCTTTTGCCAATCAGATGTTTCTACTTCTCCGACTAACACAAACTAACCTTTCATTTACCATTTTCTCATGGATATTTGCTCTTCAATCACAGCTGACTCTGAACATCTGCATCCGTCTTTGGTCTTATTCATGCAAGCAGATGCCCACAGAGGCACATGCATCTGCATGCACCCAGACCCACATGGGTGCAGAGTCTAACATGCTTCCATATGCAGTGGTGTCTAGGTGCCCTTGTTCCTGCACAGACATGCAACCAGGCTTGCTCTCTTTGAAGAGTCAGAGGTTCACAACTGACATAACCTTCTTTTCTGAAGAATAAAATAGAAGGTTACTGAGTCTATGAGCTAATCTGTCTAATTAGATGCCTCTGAGCAAAATGCATAAAATTTGCATCAATTATCTTAACGTTGCAAAGAACAGGACAGAGGAAGGAAAAACCCAAGAAAATTTGCATTTAGATTCTGGTGATGGTGGGGGGTGGGTGTTGAGGGGGGTAGCTAACAGTAAGATTTGGAGAATACATCCATCAGTGTCCTCTCTTCTCATGCTCTATGAGTTTACCTTGGAGAAATGAGATTTCTTTGGGGGCCAAGGCTACTGCTAATTGCAGTGAACTCAAAGAAATCTTGGCTGTCTGGGGAGCCATGGGTCAAGGATCTGGCTATCGAGGAAATCCAAGCAGACCTTTATTTCTGCAGCACCCAGAGTCCTGAAGAAGGTGGGTGAACCAATTTTTTTGTGAGCCTCTGGCTCTTGGATCCTTAGGTGGCACTGTTGTATCTTTTGTAAGAAATTCTGCACAATAATTGGCAAGCAGACATTCCACTAAGAAAGAGGGAGAAAAAATTCTGTCTTGCCTATACACTATCTTCTTTCTATTTTCTTTTGACCCCCCTCTCTCCTCGACAACCTCCCTCATGGCCATTGTGTTTATAATCTCATGGGATTGTTTTAAAGCAGTGACTGAGCTCCTTTCCATTTCAAGGATGATGGCTTTAGGAAGGTCAGTTGTCTATACAGTTGGGTAGGCTCTTAACACATACTAAGGGTTTAACAAATGCTTGTTGAATTAAAATAAATGAAAATAATTCATAGGTAAAGTCTTTACAAGTTTGATAGGATGCCTCAGTATCTTTGATATTGTGTCTGACATTGGTCCTTTCAGTGGTGGTGATTTAGAGGCTGGGTGAGAAGTGTGAGAGGCTCATAGAATTACAGATTTAGAGTTGGAAAAGAGTATGTATCCTAAAATCCAAATCATTAGTCTACTGACTTTAGAATTCATTTTAAAGAAAAGGAATCTGAAGCCCAGAGAGATTATATCTATTGCCTGGGGTCACACAGCTAATAAGTTTCTGAGGGATGATTTCAATTGGATCATCATGATTACAAGTCCAGTGACCTTTCCACCACACCATGCTACCTCTGATATTGTCAGTTTATGACAGTAGAAAAGTCCATTGTTTGATCAGAAAATAACCTTCATGGTTGATGGTGAGCCTAGTATTGCAATCAGACCAATAAGCTTGTTTTAGAGTCCTGGACTAGGCCACTCCCAAATAGGCTAGCTGGACCAAGGGGTATTCTAGGGATGCCATTTTCTTTTTAGGTCATGCACGAATAAGAGGAATTATGCAGGTACAATATCTTCTGGGAAAAGTTAATTAAGTTAGAATAGTTCAGTACACTCTCTGAGCCATCTAGTTTATGTTGTATGGGATTCTTCAGATGCCCTTTCAATGACCAGAGTCAAATTATTGTTAATTCTTTAAGTCCTTTTCTTGCTTTGTAGCTAAGTGCCTGAATAAAATTTTATATTGAGATCTGGCATGAATGTCAAAGATCAAAGAAGGAAAATAGGGAGTTTGTACAAAGTCCAAATTACTGTGGCAACAAGAGAGGAATAAAGGAGATAGGTAATCTGTGATTTGAGATACTTGAATAGAGATTCCTGGGAGTAAGGTAGATTTGGGCCATCAGAAACTGCTCTAGGATGGGGTGTCTAACCCCTTGAGCCACGGGTTAGAGATTAAGGAAATCTGAAAAAAATGATAGCAGAAAACCTTAGGATAAAGCAAAGACTCCTCAATCTGTTCCAAAGTCACAGTCATATTTTCTTTGTAAGTTGACTCCAGTCAGAAAAGACACAGAGCTAGATCCTTTACAAAGCTTCTCTCTCCCTGTGCTACTTTATTTTCCATTTTGTGATGACAAGAATCATTAGAAAGTAAAACCAAAGCAGATACCAGCATCTTGGACCAAGGAAAAGCTAAACTTGGACCAAACACTCACAGTTGGTATGAACAACCTGGCAATGACGTGATAGGTAGGATGGGAACATGAGTGAAATATGGAAAGAAAAGTAGAAAGGGAGTCAATTAGTTATGTCTTCTTTTTGTCAGGCAAGCAATCCTATTTCCTTCTAAAGTGACAGATCTAAACCAGGTAGAAGAATATTTTCCTGACAGATGGATTGGGAGCAGCGAGATGTGAGAAAGGTCCAATTCATTGGATCATAGGGAAAATTTTAGAGATAATTTAGACCAGTATTTCATCTTTTAAATGAGAGAATGATATCTAGAGACATAAATAAAAACTTTTTAAAGGAAGGGACTTTGTTCCTCCAGCTGTCTAGCATGGTGCCTTGTTCACAGTAAGTATTCAGTAAATGTTTGTTAGATTGAATTAAAGTAATTTGCCAAAGGTTACCCAACTAGTAAGTAGCAGAACTTGGGGTTCAAACTCATCTTCTGACTCTAACGAGTGTTTTTTCCACTATAGCAGGTATACTCTGATTTCCCCATCAATTATATGGGGCTAATTTTGATCTCATGCACAAAGCTCTGTGGGGCAGAAGCTGCATAATGAAGTCAGGACATTATCCCAGTGTACCAACATCTGAGAGACAAATTTCCTTTCCTAAAGGCACCTGCATTAGTCCGAGGGGAGGAAGCACCTTCTTAACTTAGCCTTGGGGCTTCTACTCACACCCCAGGGCTTTTTAAAAAAAAATAATAGTCCTCTCTAGACCTGTCTTCCCCCACTGGCTTGACTACACCCAATTTAGATATACTGCTCAATCTCAATTTAACCTGGCAATCAAAGGATGTACAATACTCCCTGGACCAACCAGGTTTTGACATCTAGACCAGTACTGGAATGTCTGTCATTCCTTCTCTTTCCGCTCTGTATTTGTATTTGCTGGAATTCCTAGTTCCTAGGCTATGCTATGGGAGTAATGAATAAATACCCTACTAGTAACATGAAAGGCCAGATAGAAGGACTGAGATTCTAGGAATGTGTCTCAGAAAGTTCTGATTTAAATGAAAAGGAAATATAAAAATCAATGTCTATATATTGTTTTTAGATAGTTTCTATTTTTTCTTCATGAAATGACAATGTACAGGACTAACATTCCAGTTTACTCTGTTGACCATAAATTTATAGACTCTCAGAGTTAAAAGGAACCTGGGAATCTTCCCCTTGTATTTTCATAAACTATAAATTTAGGGATTATTCCCAAATTGAGTTGCTAACTTTGTTGTTTCACTTTTTCTTTGTTACTTTTACTTCTCTTGGTCTCAGTCTCCCACTCTGCAAAATAGATTATATAATAGTTATTCATCCCAGAGACAATCCAGGAAACTTAGTTAATATTTTATAAGGCACATAAGGAACTTCTGGATGAAAGGTCTGAAATGAATATTAATCTTTATTATTATTTTAATAGAGATTTATTAAGTTAAAACCCAAGGGAATCATTTTAGAATATATGATTTCCCCTGCCTGATTACATCTTTGAGTTTTGTAAAAGTTTATAATGGGTGAAATAGTACTTAACAGCTTCATAAACCAAACTGTTACGCACATTTAAATGGTCTTCATTCTTATTATCCTAACTAATGAATTTTGCCAGGCATCTCTGTGATAGCTGTATGATTTATAAAGATTATATTTACTTTTTCTCCTTATAAGAACATAATGAGACCAAATTGGTTGCTTGTAATCAGACACTGGCCTTCTTCATCTCTTCGGGTTTATTTACGAAAGCTTATTAGAGCAAACGTACAGAGTAATATGCAGTGATAGCTAGGTTTTGCTTAATGATCCCAAACAGCCAGCACAGAATGCAGATAATGTAATGACAGGCTGATTACAAATGCAGGGAGAAAAGTAAATGCACTCAAGGCCCATTTCTAATGTCCTTACCTAGGCAGAAAACCCATTAACATGTTTTATACCAATGATCGGTGTCTTTATGCATGGCACACTTTGGAGTTGGCTTAGAAGATCAGGGATGAGTTACTTTCTACCCTTTTAGTAGTTTTCTTCACTAAGGTCCATCAGAGATGTCTTAATGTGGCAAAAATGTGTTCTTGAAGCCAGACCTTGCTGGTGCAAGTTCTGGAAGAACTAACCCATCTGGAGAGACTTTAAGGATGGTCTTGCCATGGGCAGTGCTTCTGACAGCTGAGGACCAGTTCAGCTGGTAGGTTGGCTAATCACCAGAACTGCCCCCAAGCATTTAATCCTTTCAGTCACTGCAACCCATGAAGACCCTTAACCAGGATTTAAAAGGGAGGGCCAACATAAGACAAAACTACAGATCTCTTAAAATTATTTGGTAATACAGGAATAAAGATAATGGAGTAGAATCTAGGTTCAGTCATATTATTTCTCTGTAGCTCAATTTCTGTAACCACAAAGTGAGGAGAATGGAAGATTCCTGTATGTTGCTAAAATTTGAAGATTTTATGATTCTGCCTCTCAAGTTCTACTTCAATTCATCAACATCAATAACATGGAGGTGTCCTTGGATTCTTGACAGATATGCCAGTAGTTTAGACCAGGGATTCTTATAATTTTTTCACTTGTGACCCCTTCTTCCCCTGAGAAATTTTTACATAATTCCAGCTATATAGGTATATAAAATAGGCATACAAATCAAATATTTACTGGAAAATTAATCATAATTTTACAACCCCCACATTTAGTTATAAAACCCTATATG
This sequence comes from Myrmecobius fasciatus, assembly GCA_023553655.1. Taxonomy (NCBI): domain Eukaryota; kingdom Metazoa; phylum Chordata; class Mammalia; order Dasyuromorphia; family Myrmecobiidae; genus Myrmecobius; species Myrmecobius fasciatus. The sequence continues at coordinate 30,545 of JAJPUD010004776.1, read as the reverse complement.
GAGACACAAATCACAGTTTAAAAATCTGGGGAGACAAGTGCTAGAGCATTAGACTCTAAACTGAGGATTATTTTAAAAAATAGAATTTTTAGAATTAAAAATTTTAAATGAAAAAAAGTCAATTTTATTTTCTGTTCTTCTCAAATCCCCTTTTTGTTGTCCCTCTAACCCCACATTGAGAAAGCAAGAAAACTAAGACTTGTTACAAACATGTAATCAAGCAAAACAAATTTCCTCACTGGACATATCAAAAAGAAAGTACTCCTCAATTTGCAGACTAAATCCATCACCTCTACCTGAAGATGATAGGAAGGAAGTCATTACCCTTTTTCCTTTGGCAGTCTGGTAAAGTGTATGGGCCTTTTCTCAGAATAATATCTTTAAATTAATGATATACGATATATAGGACAGCAATTACACAGTTATGAAAATAATAAAAAATAATTATGAATTTCAAGTTAAGAATCTCAGCTCCAGATGGTCCAAGCTTTGCATATAGGACTAGAGATGGAGCATATATTTGTTGTCTGAATACTATCTTAAGTTCAGAGAGGCTCATAACTATGCTGGATGTCAGAAGAAAAACATTTTTTCAGCCATGGCAGCTCTTACTCATTTGTCATGTGGACTGTTTCCCACAAAGTAGTTTGTATTTTCATGCCTTCTCAAAAGTTAGTCCTAGCAGCAGAAGCTTGGTTCTGTCTTCCCTCAGTATTCCTGTGCTTTCTAAGGGAGAACATAGTTATAAGATATAAAGAAAGCACAATTCCTAATAATTAAATCTATCCAAAAAATGGAATGGACTCACTTGCTTGAAAACTGGAGATTCTTTTTCATCCAGCAAAAGTCAATAACCTACTTGTATATAATGTAGAAGGGATTCTCTTTTAGTCAGGATTTGGACTGGATGGCCTCTGAGTCCTTTCTAACTTCAAAATCTGTTACCTAATACCGGCTGCAACTTGTGTGTTGGTAGAAGGAATACATACCTCCATAGACAAGATTGAGACATGAATCTAAGGTTAACTTATTGGAAATATTATATAAAATTCAGGAAAATATGTGAAGGGATGTGCAGGGTGGATCTTCCATTAGGAGAACTCTGTGAGATTGAGGTCTGAAATGTTTATGTAGGACTTGATAGAATTAAAAGAAAGATTTGAATTTAAATAGCACATCTTTTCTCTGGAACTCAGTACTGCTTTTATAATGTATAGTTGACATCCTCCCCCATGGGAATGCCTGGGTGGTTGACAGCCAGGATGTATCTGACAGGAGATAACACCTTTCTTTTCCTCCCACGGCCAGACAAGAGGGAGGAAGCCTTCAAAATACACTGGGACAGAGCAAATACAAATAAGTGGGCAAGGATCTGGGGGAGAGAAGTCCAAAGAGTTTTCCTTTGGTTAGTGAATCATTCTTGCAGATCAAGTCAGAGGCTGGCACAGAGAAGCAGTGGCTGAGGCTCCAGCACTGGTCTGATAGCCATTAATCCGCACATGGAGAGCAGCAACCTACAGTGAGTTTGCCTCTGAAGGAATGCTTTGCAGGACTTTATGAACCAGGGGTTGCTGGTCCCATGCAAAGTATTGAGACTCTACCTGCTCTGAGCCTGGCTCCCTCCCTCTTTCATTCTCCCTGTTTTCCTTTTGGGTATGAGTCCTAGAAGCAATGTTGTAGCAGAAAAAGCCCCCAATAGATTTGGAATCAAATCTGGGCTTGTATCACAGCTCTCTTCCTATAATAACTGAAGTGTAGAGAATGCTTTCCATATGCCATCTCATTTGATCTTCACAACAGCCCCATAAAGTAGATCCCACAGGTATTATTTACACATTGAAGATAAGGAAACTGAGTTTTAGAGAGGCAAAGTGACTTTCCTGAGGTCACACAGATAGTAAGTTGTCGGGGTAGGATTAGAACTCGTTTCCCCTGACTCCAGCAATCTTTCAGTGATAGCACGTTGCCTCTATTTGTGCACTAAAGAAACCACAATTTTCTTCTGGGTCCAGTTTTCTCATCTGTCTTGTATCCTCTTGTGAGAATCAAATTAGAAAACATATGGAAAACATTATGTACATGCCAGTTCTGGGATTCAAGGTCTTTTGATTCCTTCAGAATCAGATGGGTGATTCTTTAAGGTCATTTTTAGCATTAAATCCTATAATGAGCAAGGTCTCTTCTCTCTGTTCCATGGTATGGAAGGGATTCTGTTGCATTTTCTATCTGATTCTTTCAGGGGTTTCCTATAAGGAATTCTGGATCTGGTCTTAATGTAGTTAGATAAGGAGGTGAGGTCATCACTGATAAGAATTGATCCCAGACCTCTCTTTTGCTTCATGATAGAGAATGTCTCCTTGAAAAAACTTCCAAATGTAATATAATAGTCAAGGAAGAAATAGGTTCTTTCACAGATTATCACATTTGGATGATCACAAATAAAATCTCTACTCTTTCCCCCCTTCAAAAATATAAACAAAACTTGATTTAACTTGGTTGTCAGTTAAGACCAATTAAAGCTCAATTCTCTCCCATTTGGATTTATTAGTACCCTGTTCCTTTCCATTATTATTGGATCATAGAATGTACTGCACTATAACTTACCAAGTTAGATCCATGGTTCATCTAACTTAGTATTCAGGTTATAAAAACATCCCTAAGGTACACATGGGCATTGGGGTAGGGTTATTCTTATTGATGTCCATCTTAATTGCTACTTATAGTCTGGTTTCTTTTCATCGTCACTTCTGAGATTTATTTGTAACATATTTAGAGTGCTTTGCAAATCTTAAAGCATTGTATTATTATTGTTATTGTATTAAGCATTGTATTGTTATAATTGTTATTATTATTATTAACTAATCTCTATATTGCAAATTAAATACAGTAAGAATAGAGTTATGTGGTTGGAAGAAATCTGAGGGAACCACGTTGTCCAACCTTTTCATTTTGCAGATGAAGAAATTGAGGCCCAAACAAGTGAAATGACTTTCAGAATCACATTTTGCCAATTGTTTTTTTATCCACACAAAATAAACTTGAATGCTGACATACAGAAAAAGTTGATATGGCCAAGATGTATCTCAAGGGTGAATCTACCTATTTCTTCTGCTTCTATAGTTTCTTGCCAGTGGAGATGAAAAGTTACAAAGACTTTTCATATTTAAATAGCCTAATCTAATGTCATAATTCCTGCTCAAGAGCCTCTATAAGCAGTTTGAATAGCCAAGGCTGGATAATCAGATCCTTCTCATCAGCTTATTACTTCAGGAAAACAGAGACAGAACATATTTTCTTGGGACAATATGCAGCAAAATAGACTTCAAGGAAGGCCCTGAAACATACACAAAAGAAAAAGAGGTTTAAAAAGTCCCAATTTACTGTGGGTAGACAAGCCATTATTAATAAAATTGTACATTTATGCTGCCATAATGCCTTTTTTCAAACATGATGTTCAGGTCAGATAATGATCAGATTACTGCTGTCCGTGTTCTGCTAGCTTTTGTAGAAGAGGTGATTTTCAATGGGTAGGGGTCATCACTTGATGAGGATGTACCACAGTAAAATGTTGGGCAGCTATGCAGTCTTACTTTCTTAGTTTTAGTGTTCCTGATAATATTTTTTTTGTTCATTTTTCCAAGTTAGGTGTGGTATTAAATATATGCCTTTTCAAAAATAAAATTTCTTTTCAATCAACAAAAATCTACCTTTTTTCCTCTCCCTACCTCCCAAATTGAGAATGACAGCAAAACAAACCATATGTCACAAAAATATATAGTCAAGCAAAACAAATTTTTGTTTTGCCTATTTCCAAAAGAAAAAAAAAACACATGTATACATATTTTTGTGTGTTTATATATGTTCATTGTTGTTTGGTTGCTTTAGTCACATCTTGCTCATTGTGACCCAATTTGGGGTTTTCCTGATGAAGATTCTGTAGTAGTTTGCCATTTTACTTTTGTAGTTTATTTTATGGATGAGAAAACTGAGACAGCCAGGGTTAAGTGACCTTCCCAGAGTCACACAGCTGGTAAATATCTGAGGCCAGATTTGAACTCAGGAAGACTCTAGGCCCAGCCTTTTATCCTCTGTACCATCTAGTTGCTCCAGGTGTGTGTGTGTGTGTGTGTGTGTGTGTGTGTGTGTGTGTGTGTGTGTATGTATATGCACATGAAAGTACATTATATATAACAATATAGTATAGAATGTGATATATAATATATAATATAGCATATTATATATATGCACATATACATACCTATATACACATATATGTCTCATTCTCCACTCTGAGTCTTTTACCTTTCTATCAGGAGGTGGGCAGCATGTTTCATCATTGATTAGCCCTTGGCAAATTATGGCTAGTGATTGTGTTGATCAGAATTCCTAAGTGTTTCAAAATTGTTTGTCTTTACAACATTGTCATTAAATTGTTCTCCTAGTTCTATTCATTAAACTCTGCATTAATTTATAAAAATCTTCTCAGCTTTTTTGATGTCATTCATCATTTCTTATAGCAGACATACTCTAACACATTTATATCCCATATTTAACTCAGCTATCCTGAAGTTGATGAGTACTCCTCAAATTCTCCCTCTTTGTAATCTTAAAAAGAGCTATAAATGATTTTATACATCCTTGGTTTATTTTGCTTAAAACTAATCTTCCCCTCAATCTATCTTCTCTTTATTTTCCTCTTCTTCCTTGTTTCATTTTCCTCCTATTTTCTTGTTTGAGTGAAATATATTTCTGAGAGTGAAGCTCAAAGATTAACTGTTTTCCCCACTTTCTCTCTGATTGTATAAACTACTACTTGCACATTTGATTATGAGATAAATTTTCTTAGTTTTTCCCTCCTTCTTGCCCACCAGTATGTTCCTCTTACTTTCTCTTGCTGTTCTTTTTGTTAGCTCACCAAGACATGATAGAACTACTCCCAAGCCTTCGGTCTATTTAGACTGACTCTATTATTACTGACAATGATAGTTTTCAGAAGGGACACATGGATTATCTCCCAATATTGGAATATAAGCAATTTTTCCTTTAATAGTGGAATGTATGGGGTGTCCAGGAAGGACTGGCACATCTTGTGTGAGGGTTCAACACGATATTTTTAGGGCTGCTTAGTGTCCACCTTTCACCCAACTCTCAGTTGTAACTCCAAGAAGCTGTAGTTTATGCAGTGGCCACATCCCAATGAAACTGTCTTGACAAATGGGATGGTGAGTTAGGGGAGTGTCTACTCTATCCTTTTGAAAATTTCCTCCAGGGGAATGGGAGAATAATGACTATGAAGATGGTGTTCTATGGAGCAGTCAGAGCTTGGCCAGATATTGAAGACATGAAGGTCATCCACCACATCCTGGGCCATCACCAGTCATCCCTAACTTTTGTCTTACCATTGGACTTTGATGACACTGGAAGAGAAAGTAAGCTCATGACATCGTGCAAATCTGCCTCACTTAAATCCAATTTATGTGTAAACTATCACTTTGTGATGCCATTGGTCTTTTTTGAAAAAAAAAAAGATGAACAATATAATTGCTTGTTCATGCTTACATTTTTATGGTTTTTTTTCAACTCCTGTGTTTGAACTTTAAAATTTCTACCTACCTCTAGTCTTTTAGTCAGGAACGCTTATAGGTAAAGTACCCTTTTAATTCTTTAATTTTCTATCAAATGTCCAAGTGTCCATCACCATCACCAAGTGTCAAATGGTGAATTTTGGAAATCTATGTTTATATAATAATTTAAGTTGAAGGTCAATTTTAAAAGACCAAATCTTCTTATTTCACCTCCCACCAGCCCTGTAAGCCAGATATGAAAAATATTACAATAATTTTACACATGGGAAAACAGGCTTATGTAGGAGAGAAATCAAGAAAGATTCATCAAGTTCCTATTATATGAAGAGTAGTTGCTAGCAGAGTTGCTGCAGAGGGTGTTACAATGTAAAGATTTAATAGTCCCTACTCTCAAGGGTCTGAATATCTTTTGAGATAGGAGCTAAAATATCATCACCAATAATTATAAAAGATATGATATAAATGTATTAGGGACATGCAGAACAAAATGCTTTGTGATGTCTGAATGGGATGTAATAGCTTCAATTATTTTAGGGGCAACCTTATGGAATAGGGTCTGTTTGGCTCCAGCAAGAGGAACCAGGAGCAATGGTTGGAAGTTATAAAGACACACATTTAGGCTTTATATAAAGAAACACAAACTTCCTAACCATTAAAGTTACTCAATAGTGCAATGAGTAACTGCATGAGGTAATGGGTTGCTCCTCATTGGAGGTCTATAGGAAAAGGCTCGATGATCCCTTGTTGAATATTTTATAGAGGGAATTCTTGATCAGGGAACAGTTTAACGAAATCACTTCTGAGGTTTCATTGAGATTTTTGTGATTCTGTGACTACATGATCTCTCAGATTCCTATTAACTTGAAATCCTACTATTCTATGTGCGTCATTCTCCTTCTCACATCTTCAAAACACTTATATTATGATCAGAGGATAATTGATTTACAATTGGAAGGGACCTCAGATGTCATCTATCTCATTTTGTTAATTTATTTTCTTAAAAGTTGTATTGATGTGTATTGTTTTTACATTAAAAACATTTACATATTTCCTCCACTTTGTGAGAGGTCTTTCATAACAAAATATAACCAATGGGCAAAACAAACAATACAGTGACTTCATCTGAAAGTGCAAACAGCATTTTACATCTGTAGCACTCCTCTCCCATTGTTTTTTTTTTTTTTAAACAGGAATTTTCTCTTTCCCATAGGCCACCCCATTAAAAAGAGAAGAGGAAAGAAAAACAAATTTGTGTAACAAATATGCATAGTCAAGAAAAAACAAATTCCATACTGTACACAGAAATATATATATATATATATATACACACACACACACATATATATATGACTAATTCTTCACCCTAAATATTTAACTTCTTTGTCAGGAGAAGTCAAATGTGTTTCATTATTGGTCTTTTGGATTCATGAATCTTATAGCTTTCAAAATTTTTTGACATCACAGTTGTATAAATTGTTCTCTTGGCTCCACTCATTTTATTCTTACCTCATTTATAAAAGTCCTCAAATTTTTCATATTTACAATATTGATGTTAAAGTATAAATTGTTCTCCTGGTTCTGACCACTACACTCTGTATCCTTCATTTTAGAAATGGGGAAATTGAGATCTAGAGGGGTTAAGTAATTTGAGATCAAACAACTAATTAGTAGAAAAGACAGGACTTAAACCCAGCTCTTCTCCAAATCCAACATTCTTAGCACTCTATTATGATTCCTAGACTTTCATTTACTTAATAGGGTAACCCCATTAGATAGGCTGGGCTTGCATTATCATCTATACATTTTTCACATGAGAAAAATGAGTCCTGGAGTGGTGGGATGATTTGTTGAAGATCACAGAAGTAATTAGTAATGGAGTGAATACTGTGGTTTCGGGAACTGGAAAACTTTCTATTTCACCATTAGAACTGCCCTAATATCATCTGAACTTCATCCTGAGAATTCATTTGTAGTTCTTATGAGTTTTCTTTCACTGAATGTCTGTGTAGAAATCTGATGACCAAGATGTGTCAGAGATATTGAAAACTAGATTCATGCTTTGGTTTAACTTAGAAGATCCTTGAAATCTCTTGCAACCTATCTCAATTAAACAAGCATTTATTAAGTATCAATTCTACATATGGAATATTGCTATCCAATTTAGTTACAAACACACACAAAAAAATCAGTTTTGTTATCAAGTTGCTTATATTATATTGGGAGATAAAGGCATCTATAGCACTCTTCTCACTATTATCTGGCAGGAGAGTAAGAGAGGAAGTACATTTCAGTCATGGGGAAGAACCCATAGAGATTATGTCTTAGAAACAGCAAATAGGCTAATTTGTCCATAACACACAGTGATGGAAGGGAAATAATGCGAAAGAAGCCACAGAAGTTAAGAATTTGAACAGAATTCTTTTAAACAATCAAATTTCCTAGTGTGTTCAAAATACTTCACTTGGTAAGGAGAAAAAGATATAATTCAGATGTAAATCAATCAACAAGCATTTATTAAATATTTGCTACATGCCTTATTTGGTGCAACATACAAAGATGATAATGGTTGGTTCTTGTCTTCAAGGAATTTCCATTTTATTGAAACATAAAGCAAGATATGCACAATTCTTGCTCAGCTTACTGCTAGAATTGTGGCATTTTTATAATGGAATTACATACTTTGTGCTAGTTATATGACATCTGGAATGTATGGTAGCAGCTTCAGTTCTTGACACTATTTCCCCTAGTTTCTTGTTTTATGTAAGGGGAAAGAGAGTTCAAATAACACTCAAGACAGAAATGACATGTGCAGAGCCATACAGAGAATTGGTGACTAAGCCAAGATTAGGGTTCAGATCTCAGATTTTGCAGACCTGAATTGCATGTCTCCTGAGAATAATTTGCTTTTGTCTCATAGCCTACAGAGTACCTTGGCTTTTTCTGCCTCCTATATTTCTTTTTGAAAAGAGGGAGCAGCAGTGATGAGAAGGGCTTCAAAGTTATTAAAGATAGCACCATGAGATGACCTTAGTTTTAGTGAAAGTCATCCAGCCCTTTGATAGCAACTTGATTAGCTAATCCTAAATGGCCAAATTCATCCCACAGGCATAGAAGAGAGAATTATTTAATCCAATCAAGAAACATTGAGTATCTATCATGTGCTAGGAACTAGGAACACAGACAAAAATAAAATAAATACTTTTCTCAAAGAATTTATATTCTACAGAGGAAATGACATGTATAGCACACCCTCATATAACTATATACAACCTAATTACATATAAAATAAATGTAAGGTGGATAGAACTCTGGGACTGGAGACCCAGAGATCCCTTTATCTGAGTTCAAATCTGGCCTCAAGCATTTACTATATGTGACCTTGGAGAATCCACTTAACTTGTTTACCTCAGTTTCCTCATTTGCAAAATGATTTGGAGAAGGAAATGTCAAACCACTCCATATCCTTGCCAAGAAAATCCCAAATGGGGAACTACTACAACAACAACATTTATTGTTGACATTATAATAATGAAGTTTGTGCAAAGGAAACATTCAATAAAAGTATATTGAATTGAAGGAAAAAAAAACTGATGCGTCATTTTGACCATAGTACCTTAAGAAATATTTATTGAATTGTTAAATCAGACCACATAATAGAAATTATAATGGCTGGTTATATGGTACTTTAAAGTTTGTAAAGTACTTTACAAAGTCTCATTGATTCTGAAAATATAAGGTAGCTATTAAAAGTATGATAATCATTTATGGATGAAAAAACTGGTTTCACAGAGTTAAAGGATGTGCCTATAGGCATCCAGAGAGAGGATTCGAGCCTTGGTCTCCCAGGCTCTATTCACTAGATGGCAGGTTTCATCTCAAAAATAGAACTAGATTTGGAATCAGATGCCATGAGTTCAAATCCCAGTTTTGTCACTGTGTGACCTGGAATGCATTAAATTCTATACCTTAATTTATTTCTTGGTAAAATGAGTTAGACCAGATCAAAGCTTCTTAAACTGTGGGTCCTGATCCCATATGAGGCTGTAAAACTGAGTGTGGGCATTGTGAAGTGATTTATTATCAGTAAATGTTTGATTTATATATTTATATACCCAGGGTTGTGTAAAACTTTCTTAGGTGAAAAGAGGTTGTAGTGGAAAAAGGCTTCTTAAAGCCTTTGACTAGATAATTTCTAGGGTCCCTTCTTGATTAAAAGCCTATGATTCTTGACCTCTCTGAATCACCATCCATGCCTTTAAAATGATGGGTTTGGAATAGATATCTAAGAATTCCTATGAATTGAACTGATTTTATTTTCCCCTAACCCTGCTTATATTTACTTACAGAATCTCTCTCTCTCTCTCTCTCTCTCTCTCTCTCTCTCTCTCTCTCTCTCTCTCTCTCTCTCTCTCTCCCTCCTCTTCTCTCTGTCTGTCTCTGTCTCTGTCTCTGTCTCTCTCCCCCCCTCTCTCCTCTTCTCTCTCTCTCTCTCTGGTTCATTCTTTCTTTCCCATGTTTTCTCCCCCTCTTTTTCTGTCTTTCTCTTCCTATTCCTTCTCTTTTTTCTCTCTTATTTCTTCCCTCCCTTTCCCTTCCTCTCTTTCCTCCTTCTGTCCCTTATTTTTTCTCTCTCTGTCTCTGTATTTGTCTGTCTGTCTGTCTCTGCCTCTCTGTTTCTCTTTGTCTCTGTCTCACATATTCATACAACCACACACACACACACACACACACACACACACACACACACACACACACATTCTGTTTTTCCCTTTCTCACTTTGGAAAGCCAATTCCCTGCTTCAATCTTATTCTTATGAATAGGAACCAGGAGCTTGTATGGAGAATGAGAAACTACTGTATCATAGGAAGCAATCACACGGAACACAAAAAGCCATTCAAAGTAATTAAACTGCTCCCATCCCCTTTTCTATATTTCTTTTCAGCTCTGCACTGATGGCCTGTTTATCTTTGCCACCACAAGCAGCAGACGAAAGGGCTGGGCCATTTTCTGCAGCAGTTCTAGCAGAGAGGGCAAAATTAAGACAAACACTTTCATTCTTGGCTGCTACAGCATCTTCTCGGCTTTTGAAAAGTGGGAAGAAAAACAACAATAACTTGGGAGGAAATGAATGAATAAATGAGTGAATGAATAAATTTATGAAGTCTGGGCAAAGAGGCTGAAGGAGGATTCTCCAGGAAGCTTAAGGCATGGCCAGTGGTCCAAGGGCACAGTGTGGACTAGGGATTCCCTTCCTCTTATACTGTGCTTCCTCTTGAGGTGGGGGTCCCCTTTAAAAAAATTTCTAAGTTGATGAGTCAATCAGTCAATCAATCACTATCACTCTCTTCATCTCCATCCAATCTTTTGTCTCCTTTACTTGTTATAGTGATTCAGTTACTTTGCTCCCAGCTGGGCTGAAACTAGCTAGAAATCTAAGAACTCTGCCAGAGATGAGGAGAGAAGAATCCAACAGATGCTTATGCTAGGGAAAAAGGAACAGCAGGACAGTTAAGCAGAATCCAACTGAGCTGGGTATTATAGGTAGCACAGCTCACCTTGTTACCACCAGAACAAATGCATTTTTCCCCCCAGGAAGACTGAAAAACAGAGAGCAAAGGAGTATGAAATATGTGCAATCTAAGACTTCTCATTTCTGCACTCTAGGGAGACAATAGGAATGGCTATGGAGATGATGGGAACATGGGGCAGTGGGGTGGTAACTAAGAGTTTAGACTGATAGGTAACAGCTTTCAGAGACTCCATAACAGTTGCTTGGACATCTCCCCAAGTACCAGATGCAACTTTTGCATCTGGAATAGGCTCATTCTGATGGGAAAGTAAGATTTCTCTAGGGAACAGGCCATAGGACAGATCTTTCCTGTAGTGAGAAATCATAGAATTTAGGTAGAGAGGCAGAGCATGTAGCACAGGGAAAATAGTGCTGGAATCAGGTGATCTGGGGTTCAAATGCTGGTTTTGTTATTCACTATTTGTGTGATTTAGGAAAGATTATTTCACCTTTTCTTCCCTTGGTTTTCTTATCTGTAAAATGAAGGAGTTGGATTAATTTACCTCTAAGGTCCCTTCCAGATCTAAATATATAAATGATAGAATTTGGATTAGTAAGAGACCTTAAACATAGTCTATTTACTCTTCTCATTTTATAGATAAATAAACTAGAGATTTTCCAAGGTCACACAGGAGTTGGGATTCAGATATCAGAATTGAGATTCAAATTTAGGTATTCCTACTATTAATTCACTCATAAAATCCTTCTTTTAAAAAAGTTTCAAAGCTAATGGGTAAGTCAGTTTATCACTAATACTTTCTAAGGGCCTAGGAGAGCTTTTTTCCTCCTGGGTTTATCATAAGGTTTTGTTTGCACCTCTCATCCATTTATCAAGTTCCACTTGGTATATATACAGTTATTTGAATATTTCAGGAATTTGTTGTCATTGGTGTAGATGAATCTAAAGCATTTATTAACTACTTACTATATTACAAGTACTGTGCTAGGTGTTAGGGATAATAATACAATAAAATAAGATATTATTCTCAAAGCATCGACACAGTCTAATAGGGGACTACAAAATAAAGATTGATGGCAAGCATGTGGAACAGTCAGGACTGGTGTAGAGAGTGAAGCTAGAATATCTGGAGCCCCTCATGAAGTGATCATACTGGCCAGAGATCCACCAGTCAGGAGAATGGGTCCCAAGCCATGGATTCACAGGGAGGAGAATTTACATTGTAATATGACAGACAACACCTATAGGGGAAGGATATGGGCACTTCTTTTATCAGTACAGATTTCATCCTCTCCATACCTTTGATGGATTCTAAAAATAAGATTCTACACAAGGACCATTATAATAGGTATATTTCCTCTATCCTAGGAGCTTTATATCTAATAGAGAAACTAGCTTGAGAATGAAGAAATTTGTAATAATAAAATTAAAAAAAAGAATTGGAATTGAGAAGAGTGGGCCATAGTAAGCTGAACAGGTAATAATAACACCACATTTATATAGTCTTTGAAGGTGCAAAGTATTTTCCTCTCAAGAACCTTGAGAAGTAGGTAGTACAAGTATTATTATTCCCATTTTACAGATGAGGAAACTAACGCTCAGCATGGTTAAGTGGCTTGACTATGGTCCCATTTAATGTCTCTTGACTCCCAAGTCTAGCATTCTCAGTACCATAGTAAAATGAAGCTACTTCCTCTCCACTTGAGTCCCACCTGGGGTTGACTCACTCCTTCCTGTCTGTATCTTGCCTCATTCTAGGCCAGTCTGGATTTCTTCACTGATTATGTGAATTTGGGAATGAGCTCTCCCTGATGCTGTTCCCAGGATGCATCTCCCTCTTTTTTCCCTCCATTTCCCCTGGTTTGGTTTTAATCTGGGGAGCTGGCACTTTGCCCACTTCCCATTGACAGACCGGCAGTGTTCCATGCTTGCAATTTGCATCTGTCATTATCTTTTGTGTGCTAGGAGGTTTAATGTGCAATAAATGTAAATGGGCAATGTATATTCCCCATTTTATTAACTCTCATTTATGTCTGATATTGTGGGCGTCTGCTCTGCCTTGCAGCTATTCAACAGCCTTCCCCCCAAGTTGATGACTTCTCTTCTGTTGCCTTCCTTTCAGCTTACTAAGTGTTATGTTTCTGGAAGATGATTCTGCTCAGAAACCTTCCTTATCCAGAATTTGAAGTCAGTGGGCATGCCCTCCCACCACAGGGATAACCCCACCATCACCAGTGCCACATATAGATAATTACCACATTTCTGAGAGTGCATAAATTCTACCCTGACATTTGCAGGAACTAGATTGAGATGTCTCAGGATCTTATATTTACTTATTCTTTCTGGGTTCTGGTTTCCTCAAATTTAAAATGGAGCTACATTTTATGCTTATAATATTCAACAAATTCATAGTTCTGGTACTGGGAGGACTCTTAGAAGCAGTGATGTATTGGCAAATGTCTAACATTACCAACTCTGAAAAAAAGTATGTTTGACATACTTTTAAATTTAATTTACATTATTAACAATTTCTCCACCACTTTCTTAAGGCTTGATAATAATGAAACAAATCAAGCTCTGTATTATTTGTTTATTTCTGAGGAATAAATGCTTTTATTGAAAATTTAAGAATTTTAATGTGAGCCAAATCTAACACTGGCAGAAGTCAAAGGTCAACTAATCCAAACCTCTCCTTTATTTAACAGATGAAGAAACTTTAAGCCATTATATAAACTTAAGTTGCCTTATTATTAGTAACACTATTATATATGTCACTCTGTATGGGGAGAATTACAAAGGACTTTAAAGAATAGCTCCACAGTTGGGTTGAAGCCAAATGTTATAGTTTTTTCTTAGCAGTGTTCAGGTGCTTAGAAAGGTGTATTCACTTTAAGGTCATGAGAATTAATAGATCTCTTTAAATATGAGGAAGATGAGACTGGCCAAAGTTAACAAAGTTACAGGATTGTTGACCATTGATCATAGATTTAGATCTGAAAGGGATGTCAGAAACTGTCTTATCCAACTATGTTATTTTATAGATAAGGAGCTGATCTCCAGAGAGTTCAAGTGACCAATCCAGAGTCATGTAGACTGTAGAGATGGGATTTATCCCAGGTTCTTTGGTACTTTCTTTGTTCGCTGAAGATATTTCTCTTTAGAAGACTGGAACATCTCCACTGATATCCTGCACAGAGAATCAGAAAGAATTGAATTTGAATACTACCATAGCTGTTGATAAGCTTCTTTCAGTCTCAGTGTCCTCATCTTTAAAATGGGTATAATTATAGAATCTGCAATATTGTTGTGAGAATCAAGTGGGATAATGTATGTAAAGCATTCTACAAATCTTAAGACACTATATAAATGCTAGTTATTATCATTATCATCTTCAATATGATGATGATAGTTATATCCTATTTTAAAGTTTCTTGTGGCTTTGATAACGAATTTCCTTGATGGGATATGAATGATGGCTCTTGACCTGGGGATGCTCTGGTCCCTTTCAACACATTGAAAATGAATTATTGAGTCCTGGCCAGTCAGAGTCTTGACTAACATGCTGGAAGCTGACTTTTAAAATGGATAGCAGATGGAACTGTAAGGGCAGAGACAAAACAAGGGAGGGGCTAATAGCTACTAGGCTTCAGCCCCACTGGAAGGGAAGCTTGTGCTTCATGGGTCCTTACAGAGATGGGAATGGCAAGCTTCCAAGATCCTGAAGGATGTCTGGACATTAGTTTTGAAGAGCCTTCTGAGAAGAGGGGAAAAGGGTTTTTTTTTTTTTTTTGAATAAACTCTAAATTCCTTCACAGAATTTCATGTAGAAAGAGAATTTCAAAGGAAGGAAGTGACTTGTAATGTAGTGGAGAAAGCCAAGTTCTGAGCCAGGAGATCTTGGTTTTGATGCTGAGTTTGATTCTTATAAGCCATGTAACCCTCCTCTGATATTCACACATAGAATGGTTCTGATCACACTGCTCTCTCTACCTCAAAATTCTATTGTGAGGAAAGTGCTTTGTAAGGCTTAAAAACTATAAAAAACAAATTATTATCCAGCATCTATCATAGTGACTTGCTACCTAGTAGCCACTTAATAAAGAGATATTTTTTTATAGTTTTATAACATCTTTTACAACAGAGTATTAATCTATCTTTTTCTTTCCTCTTAAGATTTCCCTTAGGTGGTAATCTTGATGTTAATACTAAGAGTCCGATTCTCAAGTAATTCAAAATACCATTCAGCTTATTCCCATTCTCCTACCTTTCTTTACCATGCCTCGTCTGCAGTGTTATCCTGGAACATCCAACAGCCCCTTTGATCTTTTCATCCTAGGACTTGTCTCTGCTGTGCTGGTCCCTTTCTCTCACTGGTGAATTCCTTCTGGGACCCCACTTCATGGAGAAGCCCAGGTTGGCCAACTTTCATTCCTGTCTTGGTTGTGCTTGTGACTTTCTAGATTTCACATCATCTCCTCTTGTGGAATTTCTTTAGGAGAGTACCCTATCCCACTTTCCAGTTTCTTTTTGTTTAGATTGTAAGCTCCTTTAAGGCAGGGACCATCTTTTTGTTTACATTTGTATCTCTGAGGGCTTAGTACAGTGCCTAACATTTAGTTAATACATGCTTATTACTTGACTGTCCATGCTTTCATGTTTTTTGTACTCTTGGGTAGAGGCAGGAAAGGTCAAAGCTTATGACAATTGAATACAAAAAGGGAATCAAAACTTCAATAAACCAATCCAAAATCACTTGTTAGATGTGTTAACCATGTGCTAAGGACTGAGCAGGGGTGGGGGTAAGCTAGATTCCACCATAAAGGGAAATTGTTTCTGACTCAAGATGCTCACATTCTAATGTGGGACACAAGTTCAGTTCTGATCAGAGTTAGTTTTTGGAATTGGTCCAAGGAGATGGACAATATTTTGAGATAGGGCAGAAGAGTGGGGAATTTAGATATTTTGTGTTCCAGCTATTGCATATGATGCTCATGAATCATTTCCATAACTCAGATTTTGGCTTTTCATTACCCCTGGATTTCATACAATCTGTGCTTGGTTAAAATCTGAGGGATATGCACTCCTGATATTACTGGAGAAGAATGTGAAAATTGAGATTCCAAAAACAAAGCCTAATTTGAGGACGTGAGTGGGGGAAAAGGCATATGAAAACTTATTGTCACATTTCTACTCAGCAGAATTTTCCATGACTATTGGTAAGAATTTTTTTCTGTTGACTCCTAAACCCATACTTTTGGCCCTGTTCTCTTCCCCAGTCTAATGCCCTGTCAAAAGATCATCAAAATCCTTTTGAATTCTGTTATTTAGCTTTGTGTCATCCATTATTAGCATAGTATTCAAAGTCTTTCTTCAAATCATCGACAAAAAATGTTAAACAGCATAAAGGAAAGAACCAAAACCATAATGTAGTCCATTGAAGAGCTCTTTCCAAGTTGACAAACTCTTTGAGCTTGATAATTGAACACATTTTGTAAGAATTCTACTTTTCTCTACAATCTTTCAAATGTTATTACTAGTGTCTTAGCAATTATATCTACTAGATCTTTCAGCACTCATGGATATAGTTCATCAGGATCGAGTGACTTATATTTACCAAGGATCATTATATACTCTCTATCTTTAATTGGGTCCTGAGGTGATTTAGCAGCAGAAAAAGATAGACTGCATTGAAATCTCTCTAAACCTTTCTATCTCATACCTCTACTGCCAACATCTCAGATGGCTCCTTATTATAGATTCACATAATTTTGGGAAAGGATGTAACAGAGCCCAGGATTCAGTACAGTCTGTGGAGCTGCTAATCCTTTCATTTGGCGAATAGATTCTCCTTCTGTACACATTTGAGAGACAGGGTCCCCAGGGCCACCATTGCTATTAGTTCTGAATTTAGTTATTCCAAACTCTTCCACTTAGAAGCACAAGTACAGGTTCAGAGAGCTAGGAATAGAGCCCTCAATCTGTGCCCAACCTCTGCCTCCAAACTGAGAACTCTTCATGTTGCTAGGCGAAATGTCAATGGTTGCTGAATAAATCCTCTGGCAGAGTTAGGCCCAGGGGTCAGTCAAAATAAGAGAGAGGAGATTATTTTTGTCAGTCCAGCTCTGCAAGCCTGCCTGCTGCTCCCACTTTCCTATGTATTGCTCTTAGGAATTGTCTGAGCCCTTCAACTAATTCATACTCTCCCATTTACTACAAGGAATTCATTGACTGTATCAAGATGTCATTCAAACTTCTGCCTTTTCAGAATAGGGGAATATGATAGGATGAGGCAGCAAGAGATAATGGAAAGCATGCTAGCCTTGAGGTCAAATGTCTTTGACTGTGTGACCATAACCAAATCACTTAATCTTGATGTTTTCTTTATCTTTTTTTTTTTTTTCTAAAAGGGTAATTTTCTGAGAATACAATTGCATTGTCAGAAAAGCACATGGTTAATGTAAAGCATTATGGAAATGGGATTTGTTTTAAATATATCTCCAAATAACTAATTTAGCTGACTTCTACACTAAAAAATGATCTGATATGTTCATTTTTTTTTTAAATTTTTTTTTTTTTTGCTGAGGCAATTGGGGTTAAGTGACTTGCCCAGGGTCACACAGCTAGGGAATGTTAAGTGTCTGAGACCAGATTTGAACTCAGGTCCTCCTGACTTCAGGGCTGGTGCTCTATCTACTGTGCCACCTAGCTGCCCCTGATATGTTCATTTAAAACAATCTTCATGAACTGGGGAAAGGATTCAACCTAAAGTCTATGGACTTTTTCTTTAAAAGTTATTTTGATACCCCCTTAAAAATACAGATGGGGAAGATTCTGGGAACATGGTGGAGTATGTCAGAAAATTTCATGTTCTCCTGGCCCACAAACAACAAATTTATGCCTCAGGGCGAACATAGACTGAATGAAACACAAAGCAGAGCTGGGGTAGAACTGGGGTCTACCTGGGATAGCCTGAAAAGACTCAAAAAAGGGCCTGGGTTAGGGATTAACCAGTGTGAAATGCAAATATCTCCAGGCTAGTTACACAGAAACTAGGATTGTGGGTGTGTGTGTGGAGACAGGGGCAAGCTGGGTTTAGTTGGAGCCCAAACCACAGAAACTTTCACCTTCCAGACAGAATGGGGAGCCCGGGTCTGAGTTCAGATGACTGAGGGAATCTTGGCTGGTTAAGAAAACCAGGCGAGGAGATGGGTGTGATTGGAGCCTTAGCAGGATAGAAACTTTCATTTCTCAGACTGTATGTGAATTGGGGGTCTGAGTCCGGGAAGATGAATAATTTTCTGACAATGCAAATGCATTGTCAGAAAAGCACAAGGTTAATGTAAAGCATTATGGAATTGGGAGTTGTTTTAAATATATCGCAAATAACAAATTTAGCTGACATACATTGATGAAGAATTTTTTTTAAAAAAGTAAGAAAATAAGATTATGAAAAAAGAGTTAACCAACTAAAAAAGGAGGCACAGGGTCTCAAAGATGAAAATAATTCTTTGAAGATTAGAATTGGGTAAGGGGAAGCCAGTGAAGCTATGAGAGATCAAGAAATAACAAAACATTATAAAGAATGAGAAAATAGAATGTAAAACATAAAAAAGATAAATCTGGAAAAGAGATCAAGAAAAGAAAATATGAGAATAATTATTGTGAATTGGAAATGAAATAAATCTGAGGCAAGAGGGAAGAGGAGAAAAGTCAGAGAATACAACTGTCTCTTAGTCTTGTATCATTAGCATCTTCTCACATGAAGGAATCTATTCTGCTGGTCAGAATTAGATCCCCAGCAGCCACTAGCAGGTTGCATCTGCCACACTTCTCATTAAAAAACAAACAAACAAACAAACAAAAGAATCGGCAAAGAAGAAAGAACCCCACTTATCTACTAAGGGGAACAGGGAAGACTGGGGTTCATCTTCAAAGGAGGACGGTGAAGTAAAAAAAAAAGCCTCTACCCTAAAAAGTAACATTAAATTGCTCCCTGCCCAGAAAAGTAGAACTCAGAAAAGACTTTAAACATCAAGAGAAAGAGATTGAGGAAAAACTAAAACTAAACTAAAATAAAAACTATCTAAGAAAAATGAGAAGATTATGAAAAAAGTTAACCAACTAAAAAAGATCTCAAAGATGAAAATAATTCTTTGAAAATTAGAATTGGGCAAGGGGAGCCCAGTGATGCTATAAGAAACCAAGAAATAACAAAACAAAATATAAAGAATGAGAAAATGAAGCAGAATGTGAAACATCTTGTAAGAAAAACAATAGATTTGGAGAATAGACCAAGAAGAGAAAATATAAGAAAATTAGACTACCTGAAAACTGGGAGTAAAAAAAAGAACCTTGAAATAATAATGCAAAAAATAATCAAAGAAAATTTTCCTGGAGTGATAAAACACAAGAGAAAAATAGAAATAGAAAAAAAAAAACAACTAATCACCACGTCAAAGAGATCCTTTGTGGAAAACATATAAGAATATTGTTATCAAATTTAAAAACCCCCAGATCAAAAAAAATTTTCAAGAAAAAATAAAAAAAATCCAAATATTCTGGAACTACTATCAGAATTGTACAGGACTAATCAGTAGTCCCAAGAAAAGACCACAGGTCCTGGAAAAATGTATACTGGCAATCAAAAGAACAAGGCTTCTGACTAAAAATGTAATATCCAGCAAAATGGACATTCAGTGAACTTGCAGATTTTCAGGACTTTCTCTCAACCAAACATGAACTTAATACAAAATTTAATATAGAAGAGGTAATATCAAAGATTAATTTCAAAGAGCTCAACATAGACAAATCACATATGTTGTGCATAGAAATTTTACCATGTATTTATGATTGACATCAGTAATTAGATAGTTCAAAAGAAAGACTAGGGCAGAGTTGAGTATGATCTGATTCTAAAAAATAATACTATTTAGGAAAAGGTAAAAATAGTAATTTTATGTTAGACAAATGAGGTCCAGAGGAAAAACCAATATGGAGGCATTAGAAGGGGGATGAGAGCTCATAGTTCTGACATTGGGAATGGGTTAAGTAGGGAACTATATATATATAAAACAAAGGATATAGCACCCTCCAAAATCTATGTCAGTAAGGGGAGAGGTATTTGGATAAATGGGCAAAGGATAAAGAGGGAAGAAAAAGGTGGGGGAAGAAGACTAGGGAGGAATCCATGGGTGGAGGGAGGTTAAGTAATAGCAAGGCAAATTAAGAAGCAGAATTAAAATAGAAGAGTTAGGAGGGATAGAAAATAAATATACACAAACATTATAACAAGGATCAGGAGTAGAATTTATTAGAAAAAAAGTAGGGCTAGTAATCATTGATCTTAGGCAAAGTCAAACTTAAAGATTTAATCAAAAGAGAAAGCTACATTATATGTCAGTCATATTAATATTGTTTTAGATGCATGCTTACATGTGGGTAAATGAGTGTATGTGCATATGTATGTATTTGAGTATATGTATCCATGCATCTCTATTTGTATGTATACAGAGATATATGTGTATGTGTATGAGTTTGTGGGTAGGTGTGAATATTTGTGTATCAGTATGTGTATGTATATATCTCTATAAATATACCTGTGCTTAACTGTAGCCTGCTTGGGGGAGGTGGAGTGGATGAAAAGGGAAATAAAGAATAAAGTTAAAAAAAGTACACAGCAGAGAACAAAAGAATAACCTACAAGAATGCAAAGATGGACAGCCATAAATATAATTTCTTCTAGTATTACATACACTTTCTTGAAATGGAAATTTATTGCTATATATTTTGAGTACTTTCTGATATTCCGCTGGACACATGACAATGTCCTGTTTTAAAAAAGTTTTCTTTTCTGTCTTTTTTTCTTATTTTGTATTCATTGTAATAAATAAAAAAAGGTTTCTTTTATAATCCTATGCAATTTTTTTCATTCTTATAAACTTATCTTTACTTTAAGAAAGCTTGAGTGAATGCTTAGATGTTCATAAAAATTTGGCCATTTGGGGAGGATTCATATTTTTTCTTCCACAGTAGATATATTTCTTTATATTATACTCTATTGTATCTATGATCTCATAGATTCCCTCTGCTGATGCAAATTGCAAACTATCCATGCCTTCAAATCATGTTAGGCTCTCTTCCATATCCCCCCATGAAATGTACTACATAGTATCTGCCCAACATTCTGGAGGGTTTTCCTTATATTATCTTTATTTATTTTTATTTTTTATAGTATTTTATTTTTCCAAATACATGCAAAGATAGCTTTCCACATTCACCTTGCAAAGCCTTATGTTCCAATTTTTTTTTCCCTCTCTACTCCCTCCCTCTTCCCCAAGACAGCAAGTAATAGGTTAAGCATGTATTTCTTCCAAACATATTTCCATATTCATTATGCTGTGTAAGAAAAATCAAATCAAAAGTGAAAAAAATGTGAGAAAAAAAATCTAAGTAGGCAAACAACAAAAAAGGTGAAAATACTATGATTTGATCCACATTAAGTCTCTGTAGTTTCACTCTGGATGCAGACAGCATTTTCCATTACAAGTATATTGGAATTGCCTTGAAACACTTCCTTGTTGAAAAGAGCCAAGTTCATCACAATTGATCATTCCATAATCTTGTTACTGTGTACAATGTTGTTTTGGGTCTGTTCACTTCACTTAGTATCAGTTCATATAAATCTTTCCAGACTTTTCTGAAATCAGTCTGCTTATCATTTCTTATAGAACAAAAATATTCCATTACATTCATATGCCATTATTTATTCAGCCATTCCCCAACTGATGGGCATTTACCTAATTATGGAGCATCCACTTAATTTCCAGTTTCTTTTTCACTTTTTGTTTTACAAATTTAAAGGCATTAATCTGAGAAGGGGTCCATGAGTCTACCTGGAATGCCAAACACCAAAAAATATTAAAAACTTTGCTCTGGAGCAGCAGTGTCAAAATCAAATAGTAACGGATCCTTGAAGGGATGGGGAAGGTTCATATTGATGTAGAAAACAAAAACCTAATATCATCTATGTCTTATTTTATTTTTATTTTTAAAAAACATTTCCTAATTATATTTTAATCTGATTTGGACCTCACTTGAAAGTTCTGCTGGTCTCAGTGAGTCTAATACTTCTTCAAAGCATTTAGGATCATGCATTTGGGATTAGAAAGTACATTATCAGTCATATAGTTCAATACCCCCAATTTACAAATGAGAAAACTGAGGCTCAAAGAGATTATATTACTTGCCTCAGCTCTGAAATTAAATTCTATTATTTCAAGTCGGTGTTTTTTCCCCATGGTTTTATATTTTAGTTGACTTTGTGCCTGGGCTTGTATTTCTCAGGGCTCTTTTTACTGGACATTCTATTGATGTTCCCTTTTGATGCCTTACTGTGAGAAGGAGAAAACCCTGGATTCTCAAAATCTTTTACTAGGGAGAATGCTAATTTTGGAAGGTCCTACTCAGCTGGAAAGACTACAAATACTGGCCTAGGAATGGGCACCTAGTGTTTGTCTAAACTTTGAGAAGAGGTTCATTGATGGACTGGTTGCAGCTTGATTAATTTTTTTAGACATGTCATCTCTTGAATACCATTTGCTGAATTGAAGAGGAGCCATATTCTATGTTGGTGAAAGAAATGACCACACCATGTATTCATGAAGGACCATGTTGTCATAGAGAATACATAACAGTCATGTAAGGTTGACTTTTTGCTATCAAGAAAAATGATGTTTGTGTGCAAAAATGTTTGTAGTGGCTAGAAACTGGAAACTGAGTGGATGCCCATCAGTTGGAGAATAGCTGAATAAATTATGGTGTATGAATATTATGGAATAGAAATTGTTTTGTAAGAAATGACCAACAAGATGATTTCAGAAAGGCCTGGAGAGACTTACATGAATTGATGCTAAGTGAAATGAGCAGAACCAGGAGATCATTATACACAGCAATAACAAGAAAATATGATGATCAATTCTGGTGGACATAGCTCTCTTCAACAATGAGATGATTCAAACCATTTCCAGTTATTCAGTGATGAAGAAAACCATCTACACCCAGAGAGAGGACTGTGGGATCTGAGTCTGGACCACAACATAGCATTTTCATTCTCTTTGTTGAGATTTGCTTGCATTTTGTTTTCTTTCTCAGCTTTTTTTTCCCTTCTTGATTCACTTTTTTTCTTGTGCAGTAAGATAACTGTATTAATATGTATATATATATGTACATATATATATATTGGATTTAACATATTTGACATATATTGGACTACCTGTCATCTAGGGGAGAGGGTGGGGGAAGGAGGAGAAAATTTGGAACAGAAAGTTTTTCAGGGATTAATGTTGAAAAATTACTCATTCATCTATTTTGTAAATAAAAAGCTTTAATAAAAAAAGAAAATGATGTCTCATATCTTTCAGAGACTAACTTAGGCCACACATGTCTCTTCAATGTAGAGTCCAACAAGGGCAGGATGGGACAGAAAAATAGGGTTAATTGTTGTTCAATCATTTCAGTTATGTTGGATTCCTTGTTTCCCCATTTGGAGTTTTCTTGGAAGCACACTGGAGTTTCCAGCTCATTTCACAGATGAGGAAACTGAGGCAAACTGAGTTAAGTGACTTACCCAGGGTCATATAGCTAGTAAGTGTGTGAGGGTAGATTTGGGATCAGAACTTACTGACTCTAGGGTCAGAGCTCTACCCACTGTGCAACCTAGCCACCCTGATATATTAGAGTAGACCTGAAATCTACCTCATTTTTATAGTTCTCTGTTCTACAAACTTTAATGATGATAATAACAATAGTAACAACAACAAAAGCAACAGCTCATATTTCTATGGTTCCCTTAGACTTACCAAACACTTTCTTCTTAACAATTCTATGACATTGGTAATGCAATTTGATAATTGGCAATGTAATTGTTATTTGGTAATGCAAATATTATTCCCATTGTTACAAATGGGAAACTCAAGGTAGAGAAAATTAAATGACTTTTCCAGAATCCCATAGCCAGAAATAGCCAGAGCCAGAATTCAACTCAGACTTTAAAATAAACATTTCTTCCATGATACCATGTTACTTCACTTTATAAAGTAGGAAAAATTATGAAAATCTATAAGAATAGAACTTTGAATTAAGGAAAAAACAGACAAGAACTTCTAGGATGTTCTAGGGAGTTTCTTTTATGACTATCTGAAATGTGGATACAAATGGGTTAGAAAAAAAAGAGAAGATTCTCACAATGGCTATAAATACAACTGTCTTCTATTTCCCACTGGTCAAAAAACTGGAAAGGGGAGTAAAGATGGGCACAGACCCATCCATGTTTATGGTTTTCCTTGTAAGTTTACAATCTGAGAGGGAATTGAGAAAAACAGCTTTATTTAAGCATTGGTAGCCTGCTTGTGGGAATAGAGAGAAGATGCCCTCAGATGCACAAAAGCAGAGTTCATTCTAAAACTTTGTTTTGGTTTTCAGAATCAGGATAGTGATATGTTGATTCATTGAACTAGACAGGGAAGCACTAGCTACTCCTCTTTCCCTGATGACAGAGAAGGTGATAGCATCTAGAAATAAGTACATAAATGGTGATTGATGACTGCCAATTCAGTATAGGAATTACCAGGCCAGGGCCCAGAACACTTTGAGAAGTAGGCTGGACCGGCCATGATCTCAGGATGGGGATGGTAACATTGCAAGTGGCCTGAACAAATCTGCTACTGCCATATGTGCTTGTTTTATATTTTATCATGTGACCTGCATATCTGGTAGGAACATTTCTGTGCCTTGAGTTAGGCTTACAAATCTGAAATGTCATCTATTTTATATTGCATAATACCTGTTTCCTTGGTCTATTGTATGCAAATGTTGTGCAGGCTATTGCTTTATGAGTTATATGCTCCAATTCTGCATGTGTTCATTCTTGCTGAACAATCTTAATGTGGATAATATGTATTAGCTATTCTTATGTGTATTGTGTTTTTGGCATAATTACTTGTGGCCATGTCAGATGCTAATTTGTAAATGCTTATAAGGCATGTTTGCAGATGTACCTTTGTACTCAGGGAAATTTGTAGGGTCTGCATTTTATTTTAGATTCTTTCACTTTTTACAACTGGACATAGTTGTAGGGGCACAGGTAGAATCCCAGCTGAGGAATATCATGCTCCTTTGTAACCTACATCTCTCAAAATTCTGTAGGAGTGCATAGAAGGGATTAATGTCACTTAAAAATTGTTTGGATGGCTAGAGTTAGAAATATAGAAGTTGAAAAAGAAAGGTGGTGAAGGAAGAAAATGAATATTGTTTAATATGTATTTCATGGGTATTGGATACAAATATAGTTTGAGAAATTTTTATTATTTCTACTTATGCCTTCCTTTGACTCAATACCATATTTTCTCTTATTCACTCTAGATCCTTTTCTTACCTTCTGCCCTATAATGAGGGCAATCAATATTCCTATCCTAAGACATAGAAATTTGTATATCCTCTAGACCCTTCATTCCTATGGTGAGGAGGAGAAACTTCCAGAAGTTGAGTATTAAAATATTCCTGTGGTGATAAACAAGTTAAAATTCAAATGTTTTTGACTTCCCATTGACCCTTTGAGATGGAGAGGCTGGTTTCATAATATTCCATCCTAGGGCAGTTGGCAAAAGATTTGATGGTTTCGACTGGTTTGAGAAGATTTGCTGTCATTTTCTGAGTTTTACCTGACATTTCTATTTTATGTGAATGATCCATCTTCACCACTATCACATGATGCTTTGTCATTGTATGTGTAGTAAAACTCCAGATTCACTCACCTAGAATGATTACCACTACATCTTTCCCTCATGGTTTTAGGAAGGATTCCTCCTAAACCCCCTGAGGGATTGACTGTCTCTTGTCTAATACTAATACTAATACTATTGTCTCAAGCCCCTATTCTCATGTGTTCCCCTATTCTCATTGTTAACTTACAGTGGTTACTATCCCAATTTCTGTTAACCAATTAACATAAATTAGCTTTTACATAGAGCTATTTACTGAGAAGATATAACAAGAACATAAGCATAACATTTTTTTTTCCTCAATGTTTGAGTGACATTCTCCTATACCACCTTGTTCTGTGAGAAGAGTGGGTTCAAATCTTCAACTGTCTTTCAGAAATCTAGAACTGGATATCCATTAGACATCTTAAACTGAACATGTCCAAAATGGAATTTATTCTCATTCCCCTTAAACTTCCCCATACTTTTAACTTCCCAATAACTGTAAAGGCAACATCATGCTTTCAATTACTTAGGTTTGCAATCCAGATGTCTCCTTGACTCCTTGCCATCTCTTGTCCTTCATGTCCAATTTGTTACCAAGACCTCTTAGTTCATCTTTGCAGCGTATTTTGAATACTTTCTTCCATCCTTCTCTCTTTTGATGCTTCTATCACTCTAGTACAGAGCCATATCACCTCATATTTGAACAATTGCAATAGCCTACTGGTGGATCTACCAGACTTAAGTTTCTCCTCATACCAATCCATTCTCCATTTAGCCACTGAAGTGATTTGACTATGACATTCTTGGGTGTTTTCTTCTGGGGGTTTCTTTTTGGTAGTAACTGGTAGATATTAGATTCTTTGTATTTCTATCTTGTCCTTTAAGAGTTAGGACAATTTCTTTTAATATTTCTTGAAAGATGGTCCCTGTGTTTCTTTGGTAGGGTCATGGCCTTGAGATAGTTCAGTGATTCTTAATGTTTTTCCTCCCCTCTCTGTTTTCTAGGTCAGTTGTTTTTGCTGTAAAGTACCTTACATTTTTCTTCTATTTTTTGACTTTAAAAAACAAACAAACATTTCTCATTGTCTCTAAATGTCATTGATTTTTCCATGGTTCATTATAATTTTCAGAGAAGCTCTGGTAAGGGCCTGGGCACTCATTTTTCTCTGGTGTACAACCTCTCCCTGGGCATTGTAAGAAAATTCCAGCTCATGAGCACCAACTCAGTCCCTGTGTTAGCAAATCTTCCCATCTTTCTTTCTCTGCATGCACAAAGAACTCATGACTTTTTAAGTATTTGCTCTTCATCAGGATTTAGCTTTATACATTTTTAGGTATGTTTAAAAGAGTTTTGTGGATGGGAGTTCACACCTTAATTCTTCACTTTCTTGGTTTTGCCTCATTGATAACTAAAATTAAGAAAATGAATTATCAGATATGACATTAAAATCGTAGCTATTTTTCACATATCTTTCAGAATATCCTTTACAATCTCACTATAGTTATTCTTGCTGGTAGTCCTCTATTTCATCTTTCCATCTTTTTCTTTATTCCTTTTTCCTTGCTTGTTTCCTACTTTCTCACTCTTTTCTCTCTGGATTTTAAGTCTTCCAGCAATGTCTCACAGCTTCATTTACATTTCACCTTTGGGATTAGTGAGGTAGTTGAACCTGTTCTTTCTGTTTTCCCATGGGGGTATTGTCTGTTTGAGATTCTGTCTATAGTCTCAGAGGGCAGGAATCTTGACTGTACTACCAGTTTGTTTAGTGCCCTAAATATTGCTAAAAAAATGAGTGTGTGCTTAGTAACCTCAGTTATGATTAAAGAAAAGCATTTTATGCAGTTCCACATTCTCTCATGTAGTTTTGAAGAGGAAGATTTCACAGGGGTAGTGTATAAACACATGTACATTTACAATGATTACAGGAATAAAGAGGGAATGGTGCATGAGCAGAACATCTTTCATGCTACGCTCCATGTGAAGGAGATTGGTTATCCTTCATCTGGGAGAGTTGTGATGATGTGTGATGCAGTTGCCCTGAAAATACTTTGGAGTATTCACAGGCAGTATGAATCTGACTCTGGTTCTGCAACTTCAGTCAATCAAGCAGGATGCAGCCCACCACTGTTTAGTAGACAGGAACCAGTTGATCCAGTCTTGCCAGAAGGCACATTATTCAAGTTTAAAAATATGTTTCCCAGTTTAAAACACACTGATTTGGCAGAGAAGTCACTGAATTTAGAGTTGTAGAACATGGACTAAAATCCCACCCATACTATGTGTGGCCCTGAGCAAATCACATTTCTCTGATTGTTTACTTAGAGTATATTTTTCTCATTTGTAAAATGGGGGAGAAAGAACTTGATTATCTAAAAGATACCTGTTAGTTCTAAATCCCACAAAACTATTGCCTACTGTGGCTTAGCCTCCCTCTTTTTTCCACTCCTCTCCTCAAGAAATTCTAGGCTCACAAAATTTAGGATCCTGCAGGTTTGTTCCTTAAGACAATCTGGTATCTCCTGTTGGCTCTTTGCTCCTACACTGATGTTTTACTCTGAGGAAAGTCTACTAAAAATCCTAATTACAATTTCTGTCTGGGTTTCCCCAAATGTGGGTTAAAAAGTTCTCAACTCATATGATATATTATACAGGAGATAGACTGTATTTTAATTCTTTCAGAAATTGATAAAGTTTGAAAGGTGCACAGGATTCATATGCAAATACAGAAACAGAGAGTATTCAAATAACCCATTAGATTACCTGTGGAAGTTAAACACACTTTGGGATTTACCTAACAAACCACGGTTACCTTGAACCTCTACCTAAAAAAAATTGACAGTAATTGCAAGGTTGGCAAAGTCTAGATCTCTTTTCCCCTTTTGGCATGGATTTACTACATCAGGGAAGCATACTATTTTGTTGAGGGTGGTCTTTCTTTTCTAAGAAGAAGGGTATTAAGGAATCTTCTCCCAAGCAAGTGCTGCTTTTTGGACACAATAGTTCTTGACTTCTTGTTCACTTTGAACTTGCATTGCATGAAAAGGCAATTCTTTGGAAGTCTGATCTCTGATATGTGCTTAAAAAAGAAACTGCAAGATATGTCAGTAAGGAGCTTTGGGTCCAAAAGCTCCCTCTTTCTTGGGAAAGCATAGACAATTCTCCATGTGTTTCTTTTATTGGTATCTATTTTATACTCTTGGGTAGTGGTGGTGGGATAGATGATAGATATTACCTTTCTCATGCCTTTTGGTCTAGAATTCCAAGAGTGAAATAGCCACAAAGCAGTCAAGCTGTCCTCTTAGTTCACTTGCATATACCATGTAAAAGGTGTGTTGAGAAGGTAGTTATGATTCATTTCATTTTTTTCTCAGTAAATTGCTTCTTCTGTGCTCTGTTCCTAATAAACAATGAAGATTTTTTTATATCATCCTACTGAATATATAACCAGTAGTAAGTTGAATCTGTGTTAAAAATCCTTATTATGGGGGGCCGCTAGGTGGCGCAGTGGATAGAGCACCATCCCTGAAGTCAGGAGGACCTGAGTTCAAATTTGATCTCAGACACGTAACAGCTGTGTGACCCTGGGCAAGTCACTTAACCCCAATTGCCTCAGCCCCCCCCAAAAAAATCCTTATTATGTATCACTATTATTCTACTAATAAAACCTTTGGGTTCTATATGTAGCTTAGTGCATGGTGAAAAGAATGTTGGACCTAGAGTTAAGAAGACTTAAATTTAAATTTCACTTCTGCTACTTATTAGTTGAAAGATTGTGATCCAATAACTTAATATCTCTGATCCTTACTTTTCCAATCTGTAAAATGTACATAATACCTGTAGTCTTTACATCACAGAGTTATGAGGCTTAAATGAAGAAAAACTATAAAATACAATTTGAAAACTTAAAATCCCCATATAAGCATTAGTTATTATTGTTACTAAGTACTATTTTCAGATTTAATGTAGCAGGTGTGTGGTTACAATCCCCATCTGGAGTGAGATGCAGAGGGTAAATATGAAGGAAGATATATCATCAAGTACTTTCCCCCTTAGCATTTCACTCCCTTGAGCATGTATAACTTCCCTTCTGCTATATTAATAAATGTACCACTTAAATGCCATAAGATTATAGTACTGTGAAAAGAGATTTGCTTCTTACTTTCCTAACTTCTTTCAAGAATCAGCTCAAATCCAACATTTGGTAGGAAATTTTTTCTAGTTCCCCTGAATGCTAGTGTCTTTCCTTCTGGGATTATTCTCTATGTCTCTGTCTTTGTCTCTGTCTTTCACCCCAATATACCCACAAATGTATTTAGTTACATACATGCTATCTCTCCCATTAAAATGTGAGCTACTCAAGGGCAGGAACTTGACTTTGTATCTCTAGCACTTAGTACAATGCTGGTACATACTGAGCAATTAACAAATTCCTAATGGCTGATGATTTATCAAAAAACCTGGACTCATATCTTGATTTTTCCACTTACTGTATGACTTTGGGCAAATCATTTAAATTTTCTCTGTTTTAGTTTTTTCATCTGAAAGTTATGACAACTAGATTGCCTAGTGGATAGAGCCCTGAACTTTATATTATTATTATTCACTCTCTATATTTATAACTTCCAGTTAACAGAGAACAGAGATACTATTTTATTCAGTTAACACTTA
>JAJPUD010004775.1:111393-176967 GCA_023553655.1 Myrmecobius fasciatus | reverse complement strand
AGACACACAGACAGGAGATCATGGGGGAGAGAGCCAGACACATAGAGAAACGGGAAGAGACAAGATATACACAGAGACAGACGGACAGACAGCAGAGACCCCAAGATGGAGGGATTTCTTCCCCTCATTCCCAGCTGCCTGGCGGGCATTGCCAGGACCTCAAACTAAACGTGTCCAAATCAGAAGTTGTTATCCAGGACCTACATCATGGCTTAACAGAAATACTTCTAAGCACTGTGAAC
The DNA here is from genome assembly GCA_023553655.1 of Myrmecobius fasciatus. Taxonomy (NCBI): domain Eukaryota; kingdom Metazoa; phylum Chordata; class Mammalia; order Dasyuromorphia; family Myrmecobiidae; genus Myrmecobius; species Myrmecobius fasciatus. The sequence goes on along the minus strand of JAJPUD010004775.1, from coordinate 176,725 downwards.
CTGGACAACTTAGTTAACTTCTCTGAGCCTCAGTTTCTCATCTGTAAAATGGGAAGAAAAACAGTGCCCAGGAAACATGATTATGGCGAAGATCTCCCGAAACAAGGCTCGTAAGGCATTGTGTGTGTCCCTGGGAGGGCCCTTGTGGCGGAGAGAACAGCCCCTGTCCAAACCAGCTTTTCTGGGAAGTGCGGTTTGAGATTCCCGGCTACTTCCCCTGTTGGATGTGCCCATCTAGGTGCCAGGCCGACATCAAAAAGTCCCAGACGGACCCTGTGTGGAGCCCGGCGCCAAGCACTGAGCAGAGGGCTTCTCGTCGGGGACTTTGTCTTTTCAGAGATTGCAGGTGATGTGACGGGGGCGGGGGGGGGAAATAGAGCACCAGGCCTGAAGTCAGGAGGACCCGAGTTCAAATCTGCTCTCAGACACTTCACACTCCTGGCTGTGGGACCCTGGGCAAGTCACTTAAGAAAGAAAAGATGATGTGACTTGTTCACTAGCAAAGTCCAAGAAGCAGAAAGGGAAACTCCATGTAGAAGCGGAGGCCCGATAAACGACCTGCGAGAGCGAGCCAGGAACACCGCGGACACAAACCCAGGGCGCTTCTCCCCCAGACAGGTAAAGGAAGAGCGAAAGGATCTGAAGAGTGGTAAGTGCTCACGGGGAGGCTGAGCCAATGTGGGAAGGTGGCAGTTCTACCTCAGTGAACTCACTCCTTGGGTGCCGTGCCACTCCAACGAGCAGAAATTATTTTGTGGAGCTAGAAGAAAAAGTCGCTGGGAGAGCAAAAGGTCAATGAGAATGTCAAAGAAGAGGCCCAGCTGTTCCAAATGGGGTCACTAAGACGCTCTGGCTGTGGCTAAGAATAGCCACAAATAGATTGGGTACACAAGGTGTGGGGGCAGGTGACCATGACAGGTTGTCATCTGAGGACCAGAATGACCCACCAGGTCACAGACTAAACATGTCCAGCTGTGGCTGCTCAAACCCACGTGGGACTCGGGAGGCTCAGCCGTGGGTGGGCCACAAATAGTCCATAAGCACATTTGGGGGAGATGTCGCTCAATCGGTGGGTTTCACGTTCATTTTGAGCCACTCCAATTCTGCCTTGCTCACAGAGCCCTGCACCTTCTTTCCTGGGGTACGCCACGCTGGGCGGTCCTGTGCCAGGGTCTCCTGTATCTCACGACCGACTCAGAGACCGTGAGAGTGTCCGCATCACTTCTGCTAGCGATCTAGCGTTTGAAAACTCAAAGATCCAAGCTTTGGGGACAGGAGCTCACTCCTTGGCCAGATCTGCTGGGAATACCGGAAAGGGGCCGTGAGAAACTTGGGACGAACATTTGGCACGGTACGCCAAGGTCGGGTCACGATGCACACAAGCTTCAGACAAAGAAGCACCTCGGGACAACGTGGAACAGTATCCATCAGAGCTATTGGGAAGGGAAAAACTGCCAACACAAAGCTAGGAACTCTATCAACACAAGCACAAAACACCCCAAAAGTTAAACAACAGGAAGGATATCAGTTGCTTGGGGGCATTTTGGGCTAATTTAATAAAAATGACAATTTTACCTGAATCAATCTACTTAGTCATGGCCATAGCCATCAAACCGCCAAAAAACGATTCATCTGGAAGCACGAAAGATCCAGAAGGGCAAGGTAATTAAGGAAGAAAATGCAAAGGAAGATGGTCTAGTCGCTATAGCAGCCTGAAAACTGTATCATAAAACTCCGGGCATCAAAACCACTCGGTACTGGCTGAGAAATAGAGTAGCCGGTCAGTGAAATGGGTTAGCTGTACAAGACACAGTAGTCAGTGACTAGAGTAATCCAGTGTCTGATGAACCCCAAGACCCCAGCTTCTGGGATAAGAACTCCCTGTTTGACAAAAACTGCTGGGAAATTTGGAAACTAAGATGGCAGAAACTAGGCATTGACCCCCCACCTAACACCTGTGCTGCACCATGTGCCCCCCTGCCCAATTCAGACTTTCCTGAAGGTTAAAATGGGGTCAGGGTTTAGACATAAAGGCTAATACTATAAGCAAATTAGAAGAACACATAGGATAGCCTGCCTGCCTCTCAGATCTGTGGAGAGGGGAGGAACTCATGGCCAAAGAAAAAACAGAGAACATTATGAAATGCACACTGGGTAATTTTGATTGATTATATTAAATTCAAAAGGTTCTGCACAAACAAAACCCATGCAGCCCAGCTCAGACAAACAAAATCGATACGGATTGGGTTAGAAGGGAAGTAGAAATCAAGGAAAAATTTTTTTTTTACAGTCGGGCACAGGAAGTGCTCTAAATCACTTTTGATTAGAGAAATGCAAATTAAAACAACACTGAAGAAGCGCCTCACACCTATCAGATTAGCTGACATGACAGAAAAGAGAAATGATCCATATGGGAAGGGATGTGGAAAAAATGAGCCACTAATGCATTGTTGGTGGAGTTGTGAATTTATCCAACCATTCTGGAGAACAATTTGGAACTTTGTCCACAGGTCGGCCAAACGGTACCCACCCTTTGGGCCAGCGATACTAGGTCTAAATACCAAACAGAAGTAAATAAAGGGGGGAAGACCTCTTTGTACACAACATTTACAGCAGCTCCTTTTGTGATGGCAGAGAATTGGAACATTTGGGGAATGGCTGAACAAGCTGGGGGGGTGGTGGTCTATAATTACAATAGAAAGCTATTGTGCTATTAGAAAGAATGAGCAGGACATCTCAGAAAAACCTGGGAAGACTTAGGTAAACTGGCGCAGAGTAAAGCAAGCAGGACGAGGAAAACGCTGTATACAGCAACAGCAAAATACGTGATGACAGTTTTGGGCTTGTGGTGCTTCTGGGAAGGAATGAGGCTGCTCATGGGGGAGTTCCACGTGGTGGGGGAGAAGGGAAAGCAAGGCCCCCTGGGACCGTCACCCCCTCCCTCACCTCTGAGGGGGATGGCACAGGATGGAACAGGGCCGAGGCCCGATGCCCTGACAGTGACATCTTGAGAAAGCCTCTGCTGAGAGAGCACTGGGAGGGAGGGTCAGCCCTTGCAAGGAGGGGTCTGGGGATGCCAGGGGGAAGCATGGAGAGCCCGCTGGGGTGTCAGACAGCATGGGACCCTCCCAGCGTAGCCTGGCCTCTCCACAGCCTGCAGGAGGAGCCCCCGATCTGGGCACCAGGCGGCCTGACTCGGGTGCCATTTCCCAGTGACTGAGGCTGGATGAAGTTACTTTTTCCTCCTTCCCTGGGGGTTTGAGTTGTTTTTACTCAGCTTGGGGGGGGGGGACTGCCTTAGCCCGCTTCCCCGAGCCCAGACGCCTCCTGCTCCCCACATGGCTTCCATTATTTCCATCGAGTCAGCCGTTCCACAGCTGAAAATATCGCCCACATGATGCTGGAGACTCGGAACTAGGGCGGGCAGCCCCACGTCACCAACAGCCCAATGTCTCGGACACAGTCTGAAAGTGAGGGGCATGAGGAAGGACTGGCCCCCACCAACCCTGAAGGGGCACACTCTGCTCCCGGGGAGCCTTACAGTCTTGGGGGGACGGAAAGGGGAGATGGCCCCAGAGAGATGGAGGGATGGTGAGCCCAAGAAAATGGAGGCCCAACTCTGCTGGTCTGTGCTCCCCTTCCCCCACCTCTTCCTCTGAGCTTCTCCTCCTTTCTTACCCCTCATATCCCTCCCTCTCCTCTTTCCCCCTTCCCTTTCTACTTCCTCTCCTCCTCTCCCCTCTCTAACTCTTTCCTCTTCTTCCTCTCTTCCTCCTCTCTCCTGTCTCTGTCTCCTCTGTCTGTCTCTCCCCTCTCTGCCTCTGTGTCTCTCCCTTCTCTGTCTGTCTCTGTGTCTCTGTCCTGTCTCCCTCCTTCCCTCCGGTCTCTCTCTCCCTCTCCCCTCCGTTTTCCTCTCTTTATCTCTCTCTGTCTCTCCCTCTGTCTCCTTGTCCCTTCTCTCCCTTCCCCTTCCTTCCTCCCTCTCTCTGTGTCTCTGTCTCTCTCCTCTGTCTCTGTCTCTCCCTCCCTTCCTCCCTCTCTCTGTCTCTGTTTCTCTCTCCTTTCTCTGTCTTTCTGTAGGGCTCAGCCCAGCCACCAGCACACAGTAGGTGTTGCAGAATGAGCCCCTTGAAGGCAGAAATCTGTGTCTTGTTCCCCCCGCCCCCCAGCCCAATAACACCCCGAGAAGAAAAGTCAGAAATGCCCACGGTCTGAAGAACTCGGGCTGGCTGGGGGGGGGGGGGCTTGGGCCACAGACTTGGGGGGGCCGATACCAGCTGAGGAGATCACAGGGGGGGTTCGCATCATCATACTTTGCAGATTTCTCCAGAGAGTCTTTTTTTTTTTTTAGCGTATATGATTCCCGTGACTTAGGGTTCCCGGCCTCAGTGGGCCAAATCCGCACCCAGTCCCGAGGTTGGCAATGCAATCAGTGGAGCTTAATTACCGCCACCCCAGATTAACATTTGCAAGTAAACAACAGGCTTCTTCATTAAGCACCATGAGAGATTCGGGACTCTGACGGGGGTTGCAGTGGCTTGGTGACCAGAGTGCCCAGGGGAGGGGCACAGTCTGTGCCCACCTGGCACGGTCCGGGCAAGGCAGGGGAAGAAATGCCGCCCGTGGCCCACGGGACGCCGCGGGGGGGGGGGGCGGCTGGTTCAGAGATCTTGCTCTGGGGGAGTGGAGGGGCCTCTGTGCGCTGGTCTCTTCCTCAAGCCTCAGCCCACTGAGTGGAGGTCTCCTTGGCCTCCCGGGCCAGGGACTCCCTTCCCTTGGGACGTTCCCAGAGGCTTTGGTGCTCGGCAGCCCGGGGCAGACGTCCTGTCCTAGCACCGGCTAGGACGGGGGCCGGGCCGCGTGGGCCCCGCTTCCCACCCAGGCTGTCCGGGGGGAGGGAGAGCTCGGCGCCTCTCGGTGGCGCTGACCTGAAGGGAGGCCAAGGGAAAGCCCGGTTCCTGGCTCTTCCGGAGGCGCCCGCATTGTCCAGAGGGAAGCCTCCCCCAAGGGGGCCCCTCCCCTCCCCCCGGCCCCAGCGCCCCCGAAGCCGTTTACAAACAGAACAAATGACGCAGGGGCTGAGGGAAGCGCAAAGGCATTTCCTGCTCAGCTCACACCAAGCAGCATGGGGGGGGACGGAGCGCAGACCCCGGGCTGAGGGGGCGCCCTCCCCCCCCACCGCACGCTCTGGGGTGGAGCCGGCCCCGGGCTGAGGACCCCCCCCAGGGGGGGCGTGCGCCGAGAAGCGAGAGCCTCAGGAAAGCAGGGCGGGGCGTGAAACCCCGAGAAAAGCGCTCAGCGCTCGGACTTGGGGAGCCGGCCCCAGCAAAGCGGGGTTCGGTCTGACATGACTCCGAACTCCGCGGGGGGGGGACCACACGAGGGGCGGGGCCACAGGCGCGTGTGCAGCAGGCCACAGGAAGGGCGGGGCGGCCGGGGAAAGTAAGGGGGGATGTGGTCCCTGCCCTTGGGAACACCCCCTCCCCGGGGACACACGGCGTGCGCGCGCGCGCGCACACACACACACACACACACTGCCCCCCTCCCCCCTTCAGAGGTGAGAAGCCAGGTTTGAGCCTCTGGTCCTCGGTCTGCGGGACAAGCAGTGGGGGATGGGGGGTGGGGGGAGGGAATGTTGGAACCAGCTGATGGGGAGGGGGAGGGGAGGGGGGATGCGGTCCATCTTTCTCTGGCGGCTTTTCCCCTGCAAAGATCAAAGAAAAGTCCCAGAGCAAGCAGCGAGTCATTTTTCCAGCCCAGGTGGGCGTTGGGGAGGGGCCCCCAGGGAGCCCCCTGGCACAGGGAGCAGGCCTGTGTGCCCGGAGGAGGAGCGCAGGGCCGGGGCCTGGATGGACAGAGCCTGGGGCCACGTACCTGGCAAGTGGCAGGGACAGGAGCCAGATGTCGGCCTCGGCTCTGTGTCCCTGAAGTGGAAGGGAACCATGCCTAGGTACCGGGGCAAGGCACGGGGGCAGCCCCGGCCCAGTCTGATGCCCGTGGTTCTGTTACTCGGACATCTGGGTAACTGAAGGGGCCGGGACTCCAATCCACTGAATGGCGTCACTTGGGGCCAGCAAGGCCACGATCGTGGGGGCCCAGCCCGGGCCGCCCCCAGGATTCCTGAAAAACAAAGCCCTCGGTCCGGAGAATGCGCCCCAGGATCATGAATCAGGACCGAAGTCCCGACCCTCTCATCACAAGCGAGGTCCCAAGAAGGGGAAGAAGCAGTAAACGCAAAAGGGAGCCAGGATGGCGCAGAGCAGAGAGGACTTTGCCCGGGCTCTCCCGGCTTCCCTGGGAATCGACCCGGATCAGGTCCCTGAATGGATTCTGGAGGGACAGAACCCACAAAGATTTGGCTGTAACAGCCCTGCAGCAGAGGCTGTCTTGGAAATACTTCAGGAAAGTCTGAATTGGGCAGGGGGGCACATGGTGCAGCACAGGCAGGCCCAGGGCAGAGAGACCCCTGAGCGTGGGCGATCTAGTGGGAGATTCTGAGCCAGTGGATCATCAGAGTGGCTGACGCAACTACAGAAGGCAACCGGACCCCTTAAATCCCAACATAATAGTGGGACTCGGCCAGGCCCACCCAGCCCAGGCAGGAAGCCGGGAGCAACGGCCCCAGGCCAGCATGGGTCACCCTGTCCAAGAAGCTCAGGACAATCTCCCCTGTGCCCTAGGAGCAGAGCTCAACCTTTAAAAATGAGCAAAAAAGCAAAAAGGGCTTCAAATGTAGAGAGTGACTGTACAGGTAAGAACAGACCTCAAACCCTGAGGAGATGAAGCCTCAAAGGGGGGATATGAACTGGTCTCCAACTCAAAACACTCTTGGAAGAACTCCCAAAAGCATCTTAAAAGAGAATTAGAAGAAAAATAGGGACAAGAAATGAGACTTTTGCTGGAGAGTTTGGAAAAGGAAACACGGAAATCGTCTGAAGAAAACAACTCCTTAAAAAGAAAACTGGTGAAATGGGGAAAAAAAAATATACTGAAGAAAACTACTTCTTAAAAAATAAGTTTTTTGAAATGGAAAAAGAAAACAACTCCTTGAAAAATAGGATTGATGAAATGGAAAAGGAGAGCAACTTCTTAAAAAACAGAAGTGGAGAAATGGAAAAAAAAAACCTCAAATAAAAAAAAACAAGTCTTTTAAAAGTTCAATTGGTCAAATGCAAAAGGGAGCAAAAAAGTTAACTGAAGAAAATATTTCACTAAAAATTAGAATTGAACAAACGGAAATGAATGACTCAATGAGATGTGAAGAAGCAGGCAAACAAAACCCAAAACATGAGGAAATGGAAGAAAATGTAAAATACCTCACTGGAAAAACAACTGATCTGGAAAACAGATTCAGGAAAGACAATTTCAGAATTATTGGACTACCCGAAAACCACGATGACAAAATGAGCCTGAACAACATCTCTCAAGAAATCATCAAAGAAAACTGCTCTAATATCCCAGAACCAGAGGGCAAAATAGCTACTGAAAAGATCCACCAATCACCTCCTGAAAGAGACTCCAAAATGAAAACTCCAAGGCATATTGTAGCTAAATTTCAGAACTGTCAGGTCAAGGAGCAAATTCTTCAGACAGTCAGAAAGAACAATTCAAATATCGAGGAGCCCCAACCAGGATTCCCCAGGTCCTAGCAACTTCCACTTGAAAAGAGCGAAGGGCCTGGAAGATGATATTCTGGAGGGTATGCTGAGCCAATATAATAAAAGTGACAATAGTGTCTAAATTAATTTATGTAGTGACATGGCAATCAAACTACTAAAAGATTACAGATCTAGAAAAATTTATAACACTTCATCTGGAAGAACAAAAACTCAGTGTTGATAATATTGGTTATAAGAACAACTAGAATTTATGTAGTATTTTCAAGTCTGCAGAGGGCTTTACAAATATGATCTCATTTGATTCTCACAAAAGCCCTGGAAGGGAGGGGCTGTTATTATTCCCATTTTACAGATAAGGAAACTGAGAAAGGCAGAGCTTAACTGACTTGTTCAGGATCATCCAGCTAGTGAGCATCTAAAATCTTTTTGATCCCTGGTCTAGCACTATAATCACTGCCTTCAGGCCAAGAATCTCAAGGGAAACAGCAGGAAAAAGTGGCCTTGCTGCCAGATCTCCAAGCCCCTCACAGCTATAAGCAGCCAAATGACTTTGTACATTTTCAAAAGGAATTTGATCATATGGACAGAACATTTATATAATAGATGGCAACAAATGGAAAGCTGGTGCTTGACAAACCCATCTGCCAGAGGAAGGGAAGGAAAGGGAAGGGGCTCAGGGCACATTATGTCATAAGGAACCACTACCTCAAACTACACACCAAGAGAAGCTCCAGAAATATGACTTAGAGCATAAATCATAAACACATTACAGGAGGAAGGAAGAATTTCCCATTTAGATCTAAGGACAAAAAGTACAAGACCAAAAAGGATGCAGAGCATTAAATGGACAGCTTTGAGTACATACAATTAAGAACCTTTTGCACAAAGAGAAACCAATATGGTTAGAAGTAGAGGAAATCTTTGAAGCAAATTTCTCTGACCCAAATCTTATTTTTTCCTATGAATTTAAAAAAGTATTTGTTGAAAGTCATTGAGTCCCCAATTTTCTTTCTCTCTTCAGCACTTCTCCCACTCATTGATAAGGCATGCGATATGATATGAATTATACATATAAAATTATGCAATATATATTTCCATATTAGTCATATTGCAAAAAAAAAAAAGCAAGGAAAAAAATAAAGTGAAAAAGTCTGCTTCAGTTCACTCTCAGAGGTTAGCTGCTTTCTGTCTGCAGGTGGACAGCAGTTTCATCATGGGTCCTTTGGAACTGTCCTGGATCATTTTGTTGATTAGGGGAGCCAAGTTTTTCACAGTTGCTCATCATTACAGTTTTGCTGTTAGTGGGTACAAAGATCTCCTGGTTCTGCTCACTTCATGATAAATGTCTCCTTTCTAGGACATACAGGGAACCAATTAAAACTGATAAGATTAAGATGCCATTTCTCAATTGATAACTTCAAAGAAGAAACAGATGAGCCATCAAGAGCCATGTGGAAGTATTTTCTAAATCCCTAACAGTTAGAAAAAGACAAATTAAGCCAATGCTAAGGTTCCAGCTCATCCTCATCATCCAAGCAAAGATGACAAAAGACATAAATGACAAATGTTGGAGGCGTGGAAAAATGGGCACCACTGAGGACTGTCAGCAGAGCTCTTGAGTGATCCTGCCATTCTGAAAAGCAAATTGGAATTATTGCCCCACAGTCTCCAATCTGCCTTTCCCTCTTGAGCCAATGACATCACCACTAGGCTTGTGCCCAAAGGAGAGCAAATAAAGAGAGAAAGGACCTCTATGTGTAAGATATTTGTGGCAGCTCTTTTTGAAGATACAAAGAAATGGAAATCAAGAAGGTGGCCATCCACTGGGGAACAGCTGAACAAATTCTAGTACAGAAACCTGATGGAACATTATGATGCTGTAAGAAAAGATTGTGGGGCTTAGAGGGAAGCCTGAGGAGACTTGTAGGGAGTGAGACAGTGAGCAGAATCAGGAGAACAATTGTTAAACTAATAATAACGTTGTAAAGACCAGCAACTCTCAGATGGATGCAGGGACTGAGCGTGATTCCACATGACTCATGCCCTCCTCCCGCCCCTCCTGACACAGATGTGATGGCTGAAGTCCCAGAATGCAAACTACCTCTTTGGACATGGCCAAAGGCAGGATGTATTTCACATTTACAAGAGTTTTGCTGGTCTTCTTTCATCAGTGGGGAGCAAGGGGAGGTGTAGGGGTGATCAAGATGAAAGAGAGAAAAAATAAATGGCTGTTAATTGGGAAAAAAGTTAAAAAAAAAGAAATGAAAACATAGGTCAGGATTAAAAAACAAGGGTCTCTAAAATACTTTCCTTGAAAAGTTAATCAGGGTGTGGGAAGCACCCAGTAACATCCCAGAAACATCCAACTGACTATCTTACTGACAAGAAATGTTCACTTCTTTCATCTGACTCTTTGTGACCCTTTGGGGATTTCCTGGCAGATACTGGAGTGCTCTGACACTCCCTTTTCCAGCCACAGTAATCTGGTGATTGTTTGATAAATCCAAAGATCCAAGCTTTGGGATAAGAAGTCACCATGTGACAAAAGCTACTGAGAAAACTAGAAAGCAGTTTGGCAGAAACTAGGCATAGACCAACATGTCACACCATACAAGCTAAGCCCCAAATAAACAAAAGATTTAGACATAAAGGGTGATATCATAAGTATATTAGGGGAACATGGGAAAAAACTACCTGTTAGATCTAAAGATAAAGGAAGAGTTTATGACAAAACAAAAATCTCCAGGGAGATGGCCAATTTTGATTACATGAAATTGAAAAGTTTTTGCACAAACAAAACCAATGCAGCCAAAAACAGAAGGAAAGCAGGAAACTGGAAAACAATTTTTTTAGAATAAATTTCTCTGATAAAGGCCTCATTTCCCCAAATATATAGAGTTGAGGCAAATTTAGAAAAATAAAAGCCATTCCCTAATTGATAAATGGTCAAAAGATAAGAAGCAGTTTTCAGAAGAATCAAAGCTATCAATAGCCACATTAAAAAATACTGTAAATCATTATTGATTAGAGAAATGCAAATTAAAGGGTATCACCTCAAACTTGATGAAAAATGCAATTCACTGCAGGGGAGAGCTGATGGACTTTAAATACAGACTAAAGCAGAATATTTTCACTTCATTTTTCTTGCTTTAAAAAAAAGGCTAATATTTAAATATGCTTTGCATGGTTTTTGCATGTATATAGTGCTGGTCTTCTCAATGGGTGGGGGAAGCTGGAGAGAGGGAGAGAATTGGGAACTCAAAAGTTTTAAAATATGAATGTTTTTAAAAATTATTTAAAACCAAGCAAAATAAATAGGCATTTAGTGAACACCTACTTAGATCTCAGAACTGGAATCAAAGACAAATATCAAATAGTCCCTAGCCTTAAGTAGCTTATATTTTGTCAGGAAAAACAATGCATATCTATCTGTCTATCTGCCTATATCTATGGATAGATATATGTAAATGTAAGGAAATGTACCAATTAAATTCAAGCTAATTTGGTGAAGAAAGCAGCCAATGGGATCAGGAAAGACTTTCTGAGGGAAGAGTATGGGGCTCTAATGAGGTGAGTTGGAGGGGAGGCCAGACCGTACCCCAGCCGGAGAAGGTGGTTGTGTGAAGACTCAGGGATGGAAGAGCCTCTATAGGGAAGAGTTTGGCTGGAGCCGAGTGTGCACGGGAGGGGAGGCCAGCGGGGCCAGTTAACACGGTCTTCTTCCCAAGTAAAGAAACAGTGCATTCAAGGACAACAGTGACTTAGAAACTGCTGGGGGAAGATGATAAAACATCTCAAAAGAAGATGTTTGCTGTTAGTGTGTTAGTCTGTGTGTGTGTACGACCTGGCAAAGCATCCAATTAAGTCACATCATCCCCCAAAGAGTCCGAGGGTAAAGACAGAAGGACACCAAATGGTGGAGATCTGTCCAGATTCCTATAAAACAATGCAATCTCTACATTTGGATTTAATATCCCAGTCCCCAGCGTGCGTTCAGAGGAAACAGGGATGACTCTGAAAAAGAGGCAGAGAGAGCTGCTGATCGGGGCCCGGGTACATCAGGAGGGGATGGAACAAGGGCCAAGAGCGACTCCCCCACTTACCCACTCTCCCATCTCCAATCAGTCTTTGAGAATATCCTAGACACCGAATGGGGGCATCCTTGACACAGATTTTTGCCAATATTTGCAGCAGCTTCTAGGAGCAGCAGACGGAGGCAAGCCTGAGCCAAGATTGAGACACCTATGTGTGCAACTGTGTGTAAACTTTATGAAAATACATATGCGCGCGCGCGCACACACACACACACACACACACACATATACACACTCACAATATATGCACATGGGGCAGCTAGGGGGTGCAGTGGATAGAGCACCAGCCCTGAAGTCAGGAGGACCTGAGTTCAAATCTGGTCTCAGACACTTAACATGTCCTGGCTGTGTGGCCCTGGGCAAGTCACTTACCCCCAATTGCCTCAGATTTGTGTGTGTGTGTGTGTGTGTGTGTGTGTGTGTGTGTACATATGCCTGTCTGTCTCCCTGGGGGGGGGATTCTATCAAGCATTTAAAAAACAATTCTAATATAACACAAACTATTTTAAAAATTGGTAAAGGAATCCTATTAAATCCCTTTTATGAGACAAACATGGCTCCGGGACCTAACCTAGGGAGAGCAAAAACTGAGAAAAAAAAAAAGGCAACAAATGCTACCAACCAATTTCCCTAATGAATGATGATGTAAAAGTCAAGGAGATCACAGCAACACATCCCTGGATCACGTGCTCGGACCAGGTGGGATTTATGCCCGGAACGCGGGGCTGGCTCACCGTTAGGGAAACTATCAGCTGAAGTGATGCTATCAATAAGAAAACCACAAAATCATATGATCATCTCAACAGATGCAGAGAAAGTTTCTGACAAAGCTTGACATCTATGAAAAATACCTGGAAGGATGGGAAAAAATAGGGCAACTAGGTGGGTGCTGAAGAGTGCATAAAGGTCAGGAAGACCCAAGTTCAGATCTGTCCCCGGATACTTACTAGTGACCCCGGGCAAGTCACTTCCCCCTCTTTATCTCACTTCCCCCCATCGCCCCATGGAGAAGGAAATGGCAAACCACTCGAGCATCTTTGCCAAGAAAACCCTAAATGGCCTCACAGAAGGTCAGAGAAAACAGAAATGACTGAACAACAACAACATAGGAAATGATGGATCCTTCCATCCATCCAGGACCAAGAACAAGCCTTGTCCATAATGGGGAGAAGCTAGAAGCCTTCCCAATAAGATCATGGGCAAAGTCAACGGGTACCCATTTTCACCACCATTATTCAAAATTGTATTGGACATGCCCGTTATAGCAATAAGGCAAGAAAAGGAAATGGAAGCAATGAGAAAAGGCAACGGGGAAACAAAAGCATCACTCTTTGGCAGATACTATGGTGACATACTCAGAGAATCTACTAAAAACCAGTTAAATAATTAGCCTTAGCTAAGTCATAGGAAACCAAAAACTCCTACATAAATCATCAGCGTTTCTCCGTGTTACTAACAAAGCCCAGCAGCAAGAGATGGAAAGAGAAATTCAGTCTAAAATTGTTGTGGAGAATATAGAATACTTGGGAGTTGCCCTGCCGAGACAAATCCAGGAACTGCATGAACATGATTATAAAATACTTTTTGCATAAATAAAGTCAAATGTAAACAACTAAAGAAATCTCAATTGCTAATGGGCAGACCGAGTCAATATAATAAAAATGACAATCGTATCCAAATTAACCTATTTATTCAGTGCTATTCCAATCAGACTACCAATAATTATTTTATAAAGCTAGAAAAAAAGAACAAAATTCACCTGGAAGAACTAAAGGTCAAGAATATCAGAGAAATCAATGAGAAAAAGAGAGAATTGTGAACTCAGAATTTTACAAAACAAATGTGAAAGTGAGTATAATAATAATAAAAAAAAGTCCCCTCAAATCTAAACCAGTGTCTTGGGCCCCCTTAGCGAGCTTCTGTGATATCCTGGGGTTTTGGGACGATCTGATTATTTCTGTCCTAACAACAACGTAGCCCCCACCTCAGCAGCATTCAAAGCCAAGGGTGATGCTGGGCAGACACCCCCCAAAGTCCAGCCTAACGGACGCAGCGCCTGAATGACTCCTGAGATGGTCCTGACCACCGGCAGGCTGTTTTTCCGACCGTTGGGTGGGTCACAGTGACGTCAGCCACCGGAGCATGAGGCTGGAGACAAACAGGCCCAGGTCTGGAGATGTTATTAAGCCTCCAGTCGGGGGTGGGGGACAGCCCCCCCAGGCTTGGCGCAGGGACCGGCTGCGGCGAATGCCTCTGAGGACTGTGGTGGCTCGCTGGTTTGGGCCCCTCTCAGACAGTGTATCAGAGGAAAAGAATCCCTGCTCCTGGAGAAGGCCAAGCTGATGCTAAAGCCCACATCTGTGCACACTTCTCCTGGAGCAGGCCGACCACAGAGCGTGCAGGAGACAGTGAGGTGCGGAGGAGCGGCCCCGAGCGGCTCTGGGAAAGCTGGCTCCTCCAACAGCCAGCTGCCGCCCGCTGGGCAGGGCGAGAAGGGGCTGGGAAGGCTCTGGAGAGCCGGGCCCTGGCTCAGAGGCCCTTCCCAGCCCGCCAAATCTGTGGCTCTTCTCAGCTGCCCACTTGATATCTCCACAACCTCTCATTTCCCAGCCACTTTCTTCTTGCCCCTGCCCCTGGTCCTGCCCGGCGCCCACAGGTACTCCCTCTGCTCCAGGTGCGACCCTCCTTTCACAAAGCCCACAAGAAGCTTCTGTTTCCTCGGGGCCAGGACTCGGCCTGGGGCCTCCCCCACATAAGGAGCCCACTCCCCACATCGGCTCCGACTCCACCAATCTCCCGGATTTCCCAGACTCCGGAGACGTCATTCTGCCAAATGACTAACTGAACCCCACCTCCTCGGGTCCCGAGGCCGGCCTTCCTCAGCCCCCCATCCCCATTGGAGTGAGGGCTTCTCAAAGGGCAGGGATGTCTTCTATTTCTCTCTGTACCCCAGCACTGAGTACAGGGCCTGGCACACAGTAGGTACTCAACAAAAGTCAGATTTCTTGCTAATTCTCCCAGGAGGGCACCAGAAATCCTGACTGACAGGCAGACTTTCTGACTCTTAAACTTGCCCATAAAACGCGCAGCCCTAGAGGCAGAGCAGGGGGCTTGGAGCCAGGAACCCCCAGGTCCCAAATAGGCCTGACATCTCTTGGCGGGGCGGGCCGGCCCTGCACCTTTCCTCCCTTCACTTTCCTGGTCTGTCCCCCAACACCCACCTCGGCTCGGGCACTCAGCCTCTGTCCCCCGGTGCTTTTGAGACAAGGAAACCGTTCTTTCTCGATGAAAGGATGTTCTATAAACTCACTTTCCTTCTAGAAGCTCAGACATAAACACTGGCTTTGGGCTCCAGGGGCCTGGGGAGAAAGGACGGGATGAATGTTGGTTTTGGAACCAGGCGACCGGGCTCGGATTCTGGCTGGGCTCCTTCTGTCGGAGTGACAAGTCCTGTGGGCCTCCTCTTCCTCATGTGGGGACGGCACCTCGGAGGCTCGCCCAGGCACGTATGGGAGCCCAGCTGGACACAGGCCAGAGTGGGCCCCAGGGAAGCCCTTCCCAATAACATCAGGGTGTCCGTTATCACCATCACTGAGTTCTAGAAACACAGGAAACACCATGGAGGCCACGCGCTTCGACACTGAGGACGCACAGGACTGCGCGGGGCTGGAGCACACTGGGGGGGTAACTAAAAACAAGTCAAAACAACGAACCGCTTCAGGACCGTTCCAAGAAACAAGACAACCCCCCAAATCCCCAGCACGCCAACAAAACCGAGCAACAAGAGTGGGCAGAGAAATTCCATTTAAAGTAACTACAGATGTAGTGGATCCTTGGGAGCCTGTCAGGACACACTCAGGGAACCATGGGAGGGAATGTAAAAAGGAATACGGGCCTGAAGAACCGGGGAGCCACTGCTTGGTAAGGGGGGCTGAGCCAACATACTCAAAACAGCATTACTGAAATCCATCGCAACTGTCAGGGAAGTGCTTAGAGATCTAAAAACCCCAATTCCCTGGGAGGAACAACAAGTCCAGAATGTCCCGAGGAATCATGAGAAGAGCCGGCGGGAGGGGCCGGGAGCGCCAGTCTGGAATAAAATGGCCGACCCGCCATCACTGGGTCAGACCAGGGAGAAGCAAGTTCTGGACAAACCAACGGACGCTGCGATGGGGCTCCCGCACTTGCCTCTGCAGACAGAGGCCCCGGCCCCGTGCCCCTTTGGCCGTCCCGGCCGTCCCTCCTGTGTGACATCTCCTTCCCACGGACTGTTCGACAAAGCCTCATCGTCCCGTGGGGATGCTTCAGTGCCAACCACCTCCCTGGTGACTCGGGAGCTCCCGGAGGCCGCACGCGTCTCTCTGACGGTCGCTCCCCCCAGATCTCAAGTCCAAACCCAGCCGCGTGTGGGCTCCTGAAGCGAACGTCCCAGAGACGTCTGGCATGGAGCTCGCTTGGCCTTTCCTCCTGAGCCGCCCCTCCTTTTCCAGGCTTCCCGGGACATCTCAGGCTCCTGAGCTTGACATTTGTTCCGTCTCAGGACCTCGCCATCTCTGCCTTGTCCAGGTCTTCTGCATCCAGACCTTTCTCTCCACTCACACTGCCACCATCTTGCTTCAGGCCCTCATCACTCCCACCCGAGAAGAAAGCAAAGTCTCCCAGGAGTAGCCCCTTTCTCCTTTGGCACCCCAAGGTGCCAAAGGCATTTTCCCAAGGGAGGTCTGACCACCCATTCAATGGCTTTCCGGCCCCCAGAGATAAAATCCTCCTTGGGGGAATCTTCTCTCTGGTCTTTGTTCTCTCCGTGGTCCTGCCAAATGACCCACCTCAGTCTCCCCCCGGCTGTCCCCAGCTTGGCACCCTTGCCAGTGTCTGCCATCCCCAGTCTATCCTGTGCTTCTTTGGCAGTTGTTCCCCGCATGGCTAGCTCCGGACATGTAGTTTCCTAGAGAATGTCAACGCCTCAAGAGCAGGGATGACTTTGTCTCGTGATCCCGGGGCCTAGGAGGCCCATGATCAGAACTGGGGCATGGCTGGCTGTCGTCACCTGGTTCCTTATGTTTGACACGTGAGGAAACTGAGATGTGGAGAGGCTCCCCGATCCGGGAACCAGCATCCCCTCCGAGGGAGCGCCCAGACTGCCCGGTGGCCCTCCGCCAGCCAGGGGACCTGAAATGCCCGAGCCCCTCAGGTTGCCAGGCTGGCGAAGCCCCAGCACCGCTTCTCAGGGTGCACAAAACAGTGCGGATTACACACAAAGACGCTGAAAACCAGATGGTGGGCGCGAGGCAAAGGCCCCATGCAGAAGCTCATCCTAGCACAACATTCTACATTTTAAACACTAAATGTTGCACTGACCCCCCCACCCCCCCAAGTTAAATGGAGGCAATAAGGAAAATGATTTCAGAAGAAAAATATCACACTTGGCCAACTGGTGATTTCTATAGTTTAATAAGACTCTGAGGAAATCATGTAAATCGCTAATTGCTTTGAAATTTCTGTTTAGAAAAAGAATCCAAATTAATCCGCCCAAGCCGAGTGTTTCTTGCTCCTCCCTGGTTTTTCCCTTTTTCCAGCTGTGCCTGTTCAGCCTAAGGACCACATGCTTCCCATTTTCCCTCTGGGTTGTTTTCCTTTTCTTTTTTAAAAAAATTTTCCTTGGAAACTTAATTTTCCTTAGTAAGTTTCTTGGCTGATTTTCTGCCCAAAGCACAGAACGGCTTTTATCCCCAAGGGAAGGAGCTATTTCAGACCTCGCTACGAAGTTATTGAACATGTTTCAACATTTCCTACTATTCTTCTCTTTGTTTTTGAGAGAGCCTTCTCATTTTGTTTCGCTTTCCACTGGAGACTAAATGACACCAGCCAGAGGCTGCTTAGATTAGTCTGCAGGTAAACAAGTTTTCGGTTCTGAATTCGGGTAAAGCGGACAGAGAAGGGTGGATGCGATCGTTTCATAATTTGGTGATTTCCTCCGATGCAGATGCGCTTCACACTCGGCAAGATTAGGTCTGCTAAAAAGCTTTTTACAATTAAAAGGACGGATAATCAGCTGGTTTGCTCTTTTCAGCACGAACAGTCCTCAGGACTTCAAATATTATGTCTCTGGAGATGAAATCATTTTTGTCTATCTCAGCTGGGTGAATTTCTCAACGGATGAACGTCCCCGATCAGAGAAACCTTCGGAAGCGTCATGCCTTTTGTGGAGTTCTTAATCTTAAAAAAATGATTAAGGATTTAGTGGAAAGTCTTTTACAAAGCGAATCTGGAGAGGAAAATAAATGGGAATTAGAGCAAGATGAGAAATTGCTGTGTGTTTAATGACATAGTTACCAACTCACTGATTGCGACAGAGAGTTAATGGGCTTAGAAATGAAGACGCCTGGTTTGAAAGAGGGACCCACCGGGGACCCTCCCAAGACAATCCCAATGTGGAAGTAAAGCTTGGGAACAAAGAGAAGTCCATCCCGAACAGGTGGCAAGCACCTACTGTGCGCCTGGCACTGTGCCACATGCTGGGAATGCAAAGAAAGGCAAAAGGCAGTCTGTTCTCCCAGGATCTCTGGTCTCATGGGGGACTCGGCCATGAACAAGATGAAGTAACTGGAGAAGGGGAGGCTCTGTGATGAAGGAAGATGGCGGGAAGAGTTTAGTGGGAAGCCAGGAAGTGGGCATCAGGAGGGAGAGAATTCCAGGCAGGAAAGTGTCTGCAGGGGACACGGTGACCCTTGGTCAAGGAACAGCCGCGAGTCTTGGGTCACTGGATCGCAGACTCCACGGGCAGGAACAAGGTAAGAGAAGTCCGGGTGATAGGAAGAGGGCAGCTTATGAAGGGTCTGAATGGCCAAGAGAAGACTTTGGATTTCATCTGAGTGGACGGCGAGAGCCACTGCCTTGGATCACGTAGGAGGATGACATGGTTGGATGGCTGTGTGGAGGAGGGTCTGCGTGCAGGGAAGCCCCCCAGGAAGGACTCAGGCAGTGGAGATATTCTGGAGAGACGGTAAAGGAAGAAGAAAGGGAATGAACATGGCGGGCAGAGAGGGAGTCGAGCGGAACAGGAAGGTCGGGGAAAGCTGTGTGCTGGTGGGAAGGGGAAAGGATGCTTTTAATACGTCGTGTCTAGGATGTCCACTCTGAGGTGTCCAAGAGACCCCCGGACAGGCGGACCTGGAGGCTCAGACAGAGATTTTAGAATCGTCTGCACAGAGATGGTGGCTGATTCTTGGGCGCTGATGAGATCACCAAGAGAGCAGAGAGAGAAGAGCCAGCGAAGGATCAGGAGGGAAGGCTGGCAAGAGAACCAACATCCACGGCCTCAGGGAGCCCAAGAAGAAGGGACCAGAAAAGGGGACTGAGAGGTCAGGGGCAGCCGCTTCTGAATGATGGGCTCGGACCCGAGAAAAGCTAGGGCAGAGAAGAAAGGAGATGGAGGGATCGACTGCAAATGGCTTTTTCAGGACCGTTAAGCACAACGGGAGGAAGGCGATGATGACAGTTGGTCGGGTGGATTAAATGGTGCTTTTTTGAAGAAGGAGAGACCGGGCACCTTTGTAGCCAGAGGGCAGGGAGGCTGCCAAGTGAGAGGATGAGGATGATGGAGGGGCAGTCTGCTGGAGAAGATGGCACGGGAGGGGTGAGGAAGAGGCAGCAGAAGGGCCACCTCTTTATGTGGGCCTGGGGACGGCCAGAGAAGGAGAAGACGGAGCTCTTGCAGCGCTATCTGTGAGTGTTGCCCCGGGATGCTCGGGGGGGCGGGCAAAGGGCTGGTGAGGAGCGCATGGAGGAGGCACCAGAGGATCGCCTTGAAGCAGCGAGCGCCCAGCTGGCCTCCCATGGCCTCCAGCACGTTAACCGTGGAAGGCTGGGGGGGAGGGGTGATTCAGGACCGACCAAGGAGGGAGACGAGGAGGGGCGTTTCACCGGGCTCGGGGCTCGCAAGCCCCTGAACCCTACAAACGCCCACAAACGCTCCTCGTTACCCGCGATCTGGAGCCGACGCTGAAGTTCCCCCTGGATCGGATCACAATCCAGACACCCGGTGAAAAACCAGCCGCTTCTTCTGCCCCGATTCGGAGCCCAAAGTGAGAGAGCCGGGCGGAGGAAAGGGAGCCCCGCTGACAGGGGACAGATCCGGAGGCTG
Source organism: Myrmecobius fasciatus (assembly GCA_023553655.1). NCBI lineage: Eukaryota > Metazoa > Chordata > Mammalia > Dasyuromorphia > Myrmecobiidae > Myrmecobius > Myrmecobius fasciatus. The sequence continues at coordinate 156,869 of JAJPUD010004775.1, read as the reverse complement.
CAAGGCCGGGGGCCAGAGGGAGCGAATGATAGGTGATAAAGCTCTCACTGTGTGCAAGCCCGGGGCTCAAACATTAGTGAGCCAGACTCCCTCCCCCTCTACTGGGGAGACAGCACCCCTTGGGGAGGGCTCAGCGGCAGGAGCAGGGCCGGGCTTCCCGGGACGACCAAGGGTGTGGATACATCGGAACAAAATCAAACAAGTGACAAATAACTGCGCCTAAACCCAATCGAAGAGGAAGGAGCCATCCTGCTGCTCGCTCATCCAGTCACGTCCCACTACGCGACCCTGTGTGGGGTTTTCTCGGCGAAGATCCTGGAGTGTTTGCCGTTTCCTGCTCCTTTTACAGATGGGGAAACTGAGGCATGTGTCTTCCCGACACCACGGCGTTACCCGGCCGCCCCAGAATCATGTGTTTTGTGCAAACTGGATACGACAACTCGCCACACAAGCTTTCCTTTTTATGGGTTTTCCCTGTCAAAAAGGTGCCCGTCCCAAGGTCTAACTGCAATTTTTGTGCCACTTGGGGTTCGAGTCAGGGCGTTTGCTCCTCGTGGAGGAGGAGGATTACTCGATCCTCTGCTCCGGAGGGTGCAAGGGGCCGCAGCTGCGGGGAGGAGAGCTCGCTTCAGCTTGAGGACGGATGCACGTGGGGTCCAGGCTTTGTCCTATGGACCGAAGCTGGGCCTCGCAGGCCCCCCCGGCCTGTCCCACCAGACACTGGGGGGGCTCCCGCTCTCCAGAGCTGGGCCGTCCGCCCTCAGGGAGCTCACATGGGCCGCGTGCGGCCTGGAATTTGAGAATCTGCCCGCCCCGGTTGCCGCCGGCTCCCACAAACGGGCTCACTGACCGCCCGTAATGGTCTCTGGTTCCCTGGCGTTTGCAGGGCAAGCCCATGCACAGAGCCGGGCAGTTAGCCCTTCCCCGGTAAGGGGCGGTGACCACAGAACGACTCCTGGACAAAGTACCGGAGGGGAGGTGGTCAAACCCGGAGGCAGGACCTGACTTCGGCCTCCGCCTCGGACACGCGTTAACTCCGTGACCCCGCTTGGGATTTCCTCAGTTTCCCCAGAATGGGGCTATGGGCACCTTGCCTCAGGATGGGCATGAGGGCCAGCCGGGCACCACGTGCAGATCACAGGGCCCCTTCGAAAGGGCTGCACAAAGGCTGCCAGTGACGGGGACGATGGCCTCCGAGCACTTCCCCCACCTCAGACGGGCGCGTGCCCCTTGGTCTTCCTCTTTGGAGGTCGTTGCAGACTTAAAACTCGATCTGGTTTCGAATGCCAACCTGCTGCTGCTGCTGCTGAGTCACAGGGATTCTCCTCAGGCTCCAGGGAACTCAGCCCATGTTTCAGAGGGTGGGGGAGAGGGAGGTGAGCACTCAGAGCCGGCCGCGGCTGCTCGTGCCCGTCACTCCCGATGATCCGGGAGCCCCTTCTCTGTCTGCTACGGAGAAGCGGCTCCATGCGGCCAGGGCTGTTGTCCCAGACTCCAGGCTCGGCTCCCCGTCCTCACGGGCGCCCGCCTACAGGAACCGACTTCTTACCAAGCCCCAAGACATGCTCTGTTCCCTCCCGGCCTCTTGAGATCGGGGGCTCCTGCGAGGGCCCTCCCCAGTCCCGAGGGACAATGGGTGACCTTGAGGAGGCGGGGGGACAAGCGGGAGTGCTCCCGAGCACCAGGCGGGGGAACGGGAGGCTCCGGGCATCTCGGTGCATCCCAAGCACACAACGGCCCCGTCTGGGGAGCAAAGACGTCCCCCCACTTTACACAGCCACTGATGCGGTCAGAAAGTGCTACCGCAACGAGGGGCAGGAGTCGCAAACAGGGGCTGCGCTCTGGGGAGCTTTCCCTCAGTAAGGGGGGGCTCTGACCAGAACCCTGGGGAGGCTCAATAACCATCTCAGCCGGGGTCTCCAGGTTCTGGACTTCCTGCGGCTCTCAGCGGCTTCCCTCCTTCTCTAGGGCTGGGCTCCTGGGGACCCTGACAAGCAGCTCCGGGACTGGCAGGTGCTCCCCTGGCTGCTTGGGGCTCCTCCCCCATACAGTCAAAGTTAGGGCCTCCTGCACACACGCGGCCTCCGGCAGCGCCTTGTGCACACGCACGGCCTCCAGCAGCGCCTTGTGCACACACACACAGCCTCTGTTAGTGCCTCTTGCCCACGTGCGGCCTCTGGCAGTGCCCCATGCACACGTGTGGCCTCCGGCAGTGCCCCTTGCACATGCGCGGCCTCTGGTAGTGCCTCCTGCACACACGCGACCTCCGGCAGTGCCTCGTGCACACGCACAGCCTCTGTTAGTGCCTCTTGCACACGTGCAGCCTCTTGCAAAGGTCTTACTTTCTGACAGGTACAGACGGCTCCTTAACCTGTCACTGGCTGACCCCAGAGTGACTTGTCCAGCACCGAGCTTGGAAGTGTCACCTTGCCAGTGTAGACTCCTCATCTCCCTCTGTGCCGGGTGACAGCTGGTGGTGTTCTCACTTGTACTGTGGCTTTGGGGAGGTAATCTGTCTGGAAGGAAGGGCCAGATGATTAGCTTTGAAACGCGCCCCCCGGAGCGGGAGGCCGGCCGCAGCCTCAGCTCCCCCGTGCTTTTCCCTCCAGAAACAGGCGAGAGCAAAGATGAAGCTGGCCAGCGGGATCTGCTGTTTTCTGCTCCTCAGTCTGCACACTGACGTGGCTCAAAACGTGGCCACCGGGAGTAGCCGAAGGGGGAAAGAGAGGGTGGGCCGCGGAGCCCAGCGGCCGAGGGAGCCCCCGGGCCGGGCCCGCCGGGCCGCCCCGACACCAGCGCTGCCTCTCGGCGCGGTCCACATGGTCGTCCCGCTTGCGAGCTACCCGGGAGAGGAGTCAAGCTACAGCGTCCTACCAGGTAAGGAAAGCGCCCAAGGCGGCTTTGGAAGCCAGCTTCCAAAAATCGTTTAGTTAGGATGGGTGGCCAATCCGGGAGCAGCGCATCCACAAGGGAAGTGCTCCTCCAGCCCTCCCCCGCCGTGCTCCCCGGCCCCTTTCCTCTTCCCCCTACCTCATTTCTGTCTCCCACCCCCAGTGATTCACTTTCCTGGTTATTCTTGGGTCCCCGTCATCAACAATCCAGCACATTGGAAAATCCCAGAAATACAAAGGTTTCAAATGCTATTTTTAGCTGGGGAAGGGGGGAGAGGGAGGAGGGAGATGGAGGGAAAGATGGCGGCCAGAGGCAGAAGCAGGAAACGGCTGGAACGACAGCTCACACTTGTACTATTTCCCAATTTATGTTCAAAGTCTGACGACTTCATCCCTTACCTGACGGGCTGCAGAAGGCCCGGGCCCTGTGCTCCATTGGGCCTCAGCGGACCCTTCAGGCCCTTGCAGGTCTAAATCCTATTATGGGCATACTCTGGTTTCCGCCCTTAATGAGACAAGCGTCTCAAGCTTTCATCTTAGCTGGGGAGAAGGGGAGCGACTTCCTTTCCATGCTTTACCCACAGTGATGGGAACAGGGCAGATTTTGCTTTCCTGGAGGGCTCAGGAAAGGCCGCGGGTGGGCTGGGGCTGGGGGATGTGCACCCGTGGGTACAATAGCGTCCCAAACCCCACGTCTGCTGCTGCTGGTCCCCACTCAGACCCGCTGGACTCTGCAGGGGCCTCCTAATGGGCCTCCCTGCCTCAGGTTTCTTTGACCCCCCCTGCCCCAATGACTCCATTCAACGATCTTGGGGCCGGCCACAACCTGCAGGGCTTCACACCGCCGGGCCCCCTCTGCCTTCCCCCCTTGTTCTCCATGACTGCCTTTGGTTTACTCGGCAGGCCTTGCCCTGGCCCCTCAGGACCCCCCCCACCCCGGGCCTGAAACCCCTTCCCTCCCACTTCTCCCTTAGAACTCTCCCTTTTCCTTTAAAACTCGGCTCAGGGCCTATCGGCCCAGAAGCCTTCACGGTTTCCTCAGCTGTCAGTGTCTGTAAGGAATAAGTGAGGAGTACAGTGGTACCCTCCCTGGGAGAGAGTGGAAGCTCCAGGGAGGAAGGGCCAGCCCTGGGTCACCAGAATACACAGGCCCCGCAATGGCACCTCCGAGAGCGGGGCCTCTGCCTCCCAGGGCCCGTGCCCGCTGGAGCACCTTTTTCTGGGGGCCGGCTCCGGGGATCGACTTCTGCTGAAGTGGACATAAGGAACGCCTGCCGCTTTCCCGTCCAAGGGCCCAAACAAACAACAAGCCGTTAGCAACCGGAGGGCGGCCGGAGAGGATCCCACAGGCTGAGCTTTCCCGTACCGGCCCTCCGGGAACGTTGCTCCTGCGGCTGCCCCAGAACAAACGCCGCTCCGCTTCCAGCTGCTGACGGGCAGGAGTGACAAATGACTTGCTGCTCCCTTTTTATTCACTTTCTGGGACTTTTGGCCCAAAGAGAAAATCAAACCGCAACGCTCATTTCGCGTTGGAACTTAGGACGGAACACATCCCGGGCCGGGGATGGCTGCGCCCGCTCCGGGTGGTCCCCCTCTCCCGGCCCCCCAGCCTTCATGGGCCCACGTCCCAAGCCCTTCGATCTCAGCCTCCCCTCCACATCCACTGAGGCCCCATTCAAACGCTCCCTCCTGCCCCAAACCGGCCCCACCGACCCCCCCAGAACACTTCTGGGCACTGCCAGCTTTGAGCCTGTGATAAACCTGCCTCCCGGCTCGTCTGGGGGGTCCAAGGGAGGGACAGCTGTAGACGCTGCTTTACAACAGCCCATCTCTGGGCCAAGGACTGTGTTGAGTGCGGGGGAGAAGAAGAAAAAGCCCAGGGGACACAACCCGATGAGGCGCACATCTGTGACATGGGTGGAAGGTGGCTTTCGGGGGGAGGGGAAGGGTCTCCTCTGCCAGGGGTCCTGACCAGGGCTTCTCGGAGGGAAGGCATTCGAGGCGTCAGGTCGGTCACTGGGCCATGTCTGGCTCACCAGTCGCCTCTTCCTCAGCTAGGAGAGCCTGGGTCCCCCTGAGCCCAGAGTCCTTTCTGTGTCTGCCCCTGCCCCTCCACCCCTCTGCCCTTTCCCCCGTGCTCACTTTGTTCTGTGGCTGTAATGGGTGCAATGGGAGCCCCCCTTTTCTGTTTCCTCCCAGGGAAGAAAGGCCAGTGCTCCTTCAATGGGATCATGATGTACGACTCGGCCGTGTGGTCCCCTGAGCCTTGTGTCACCTGCCTCTGCTCCGGTGGCAGAGTGGTCTGCGACGAGGCCACGTGCCCTCCTCGGCAGTGTCCACACACCTTCACGCCCAAAGGCGAATGCTGCCCCGTCTGCTCGGATCTGGGTATGGAAAAGACCCCAAAGGGCCCTCCCCTTGTAACCAAAGCTGACATTCACTTTTCAATTGCTTCGATTTTATCCCACGTCACCGTTAGAAACTGGGGATTAAACGCTGGCCACAAGGTCCCAGCACGCAGAGGGATACCCACCAAAAGGGACGGAAGAGTTTGCAATTAGGAAACGGGAGGGAGGGGGCTGGCTCTGATTTCTAGCCTTTTGTGACTGGCTGAGCTCGGGCAGGGACTTGCACCCCACGTAGAAGGGTCCCAAGGGACCCACTGAGCAACACGACACCAAATCTACTGCTGAAATTGGCCTAGGTAATCCTGAGAACCCAACGGGTGAGGCTGGCTGCCTGGGGGAGGGAGGCAGGGCGAACCAGGAGAAAGTGGGACGTGGGGGAAGAAGGGAGGAGAGGCAGACACAGGGAGAAGGGAGGGAAGCCTGCACGCCTGCCCGACTCCCGAGCTCGGCTCAGCAAAGGCAGGAGAGCGGGGCCGATTGACAAGCACGGCATGAAGCGGAGGCTGGCGAAGTCTGTGCCACCCAAACCCCAGGGAGGCGAGTGAGCAGCGCTAGAGATTTCCAGCAGGGCAGAGAAAGCAAAGGAAGAACCCAGACGTGCAGTTCATCCTCCGCAGCCAAAAACCCTGCTTTGCCCCTTTCTGCCAAGCCTGCTGAGTGGCACTTCTCGGCTCCCCCTGCCCTCTGTACCCCGGGAGGAGAGTCTCATCCCCCCCACATTATGTCCACTCGACATCCCTGCCGCCGCTGCCTGAAGGGGCAGCATTATGCCTTGTCAGTCAGCAGCGGCGTGGGCATTGCGTGGGTACCCATGGCACTCTCCGAAAACCTTACCCAACTGTCATTCAGGGAGGAGATTGGAGACATTAAGTGACTATGTGCAACATTTCCCGGGTCCCATTTCCGGCCTAGCTTGTCCTAAAGGGCCTTGGGATGCTGGGAGGGAGAAGAGTCTCCACTTCTCTGCTCGTTTCCCATTTTTTCCTCCTCTTGCTGATGTTTTCTCCCCCGCCTTCTCCGCCCACACTCTCCTAACCAGTCTCCGATTCAGTATCTAATAGGATTTCCTTAGGTGACAGCGTGGACCTTTCTGGTGATTCTTTAGCCCCGAGTGAATACCCGGACCCGCAGCAAAAGGCATCGCCCCAGACAGCCACGGGAATGGAGCGGCTGCTCGACGGCATGGAGCACGAGTCTGAAGAAGAAGACTCTGGCGAGAAGGACGGCGACAAGGGTCAAAGGAAGAAAGCCACCGAGAGAGGGCAGCCCCCCCAGCGGCCTCGTTCTGAGGAGAGGACGTCAGAGAACGATGAGACGGAGGACTGCTGGACCTCCAGAGAGGAAGTGGAAAAGGAGGCTCATCGGAGCCCGAACCAAGAAAGCGAAGAGGAGGAAGAGGAAGGGGAGGGCTGCTTCTCAGGGGGCACCCGGGTGCCCCCTTTGCCAAGTGCCTGCTCCGTCTCGGACCACAAAATAAGCTGCATCAATGCCAAGCTGACCAAGATCCCCAACATCGCAGACCCCGAGCTCCGGAGCTTGGAGCTAATTGGTGAGAAACGCTTCTGTCGTTCTATTTGTTTTATGAAAGTAAAAACCACTATTATTTTTACTAGGGATATAATTCACAATCTAAGAAATAGATCAAGGTAATTGCGTGAAGAAAATGTTAAACGTTAACTCTAGTTAAGATCTTTAACTTAATTTTATGTGATATAGTTAACTTAGAAAAAACAAAACAAAACAAAACAAAAACACACTTGCAGATCCTCAGCCACACGGCTTTTCAAAGTTGTAGAGAGAACGTAAAGTGGCTTTGCTTAAAGCAATTTCTGCTCTTCAATTTGATTCTTCTTAGTCGGAATCCCCGAGCCAACCATCTCAGGGGTCCCAGATGAAAATATGCAGGGATGATGGTCCAGGAGGTGCTAGCTAAGTGTGCCCTTGGGGGAGCCAGCAGCCGAACTCAGTCTTATGCCCAAGTACAGAATCTCCCCACTTTACCTTCACTGTTAGCATTGGGGATGCAAAGAAGGCAAAAGCCTGCCTTCAGGGAGCTTATAATCCAAAGAAAGAAACAACACACAAACTACATGCAAAAAAAAGCAGGGCCGGGAGAAAATGTGGGGAGTCTCCAAGGAAAGCACAAGCAATAAGGAGGCTCCCTAAAATTAGCTCTCTCCCCCAATTTTTAAAAACATTTTGATTTAAAGTCTTGAGCTCCAAATTCTCTTTCTCTCTTCCTCCCGGCCCCCCTCCCTGAGATGGCAGGTTATACCTGTACAATCACGGAAACCATTTCCATAAATTTTGTACAAGAAAAAAAATGAAAGAAGGTGAAAAATGGCATCTTCAGTCTGTATTCAGTCGGTTGTTTCGGCGGAGCAGAGAGCGTGCTTCCTCATGAGTCCCTTGGGCTTGTCTTGAATCAGTGCTGAGAAGGGCTCGGTGGATCATCGCACAGTGTGGCTGTTTTTGTGCACAGCGTTCTCCTGGTTCTGCTCACGCCACTCTGTACCCGTCCACGGAAGCCTTTCCAGGTTTTCTGGGAGCATCCTGCTTGTCATTTCTTACAGACACAACACTTTTCCATTGTGATCTTCTCCCCCAGTTTGTTTAGCCATTCCCTAACTGATGGGCATCCCTTTGACTTCCAATTCTTCGCCTCACTAAGGGCTTCTGGCAGAAGGCGGGAAGTAGTGGGGACTCGAAGGAGGCAGAGAGGGTAGGAAGAGCCTACTGGGAATGGGGAAAGTCATGTACCAAGAATGGCCAGAAGGCCGGTGTCACTGAGCCCCAGAGTGTCTGGATAGGGAGGGGGGGAAGGCTAAGGTAGAAGAAGACCACGGAGGTAGACTCCAATTTTGATCTCTTCCTCCTTGAACATAGGAAGCCCCTTAGGTAAACCTGTAGATTCATCCCCCACACCCCAATAAGATAAACCGGGAGAGGTTAGCGGGAGGGCCTTAAGACTCTAGCACAGATGGCTCAACATCTGACAAAGACCCGGGGCCATGAAGTCACATTTCCTTCTGCTCACTGCAGATCAGGGCAGAGGTGGGTCCGGGGCTGAGTCTGCCACAGGCGGCACCCAGAGCAATGCCGGCGGCTCCGTTTCGAGACCAGGAGCCCATGGACAGTGGATGCCGGAGCCGGGAGGCACTCTCTTCTCTCAGCTCTGAGCCTCCATGACCATCTCCTGCCAATTGTCTCCAGAGGAGCAAGGGGCATCATGGCCAGAGCAATGGCCTCCAAGTTGGCAAGCCTAGGCTCCCCTCGTGTTGCCCCCGACGCAGGCTGGTGGGCTGGAGGTCCCTGCACCTCTCGGCGCCCTAAACACGGACAGATCATTTTACAAATCCTCTCCTAGGGAACTCCATCAGCTGCCTCCCCGATAAAGCGTTCCATGGAACGCCCAATTTGGAAAGGCTCGACCTTCGCAAAAACGCAATCAGCTCTTCTGGGATTGGTCCCAAAGCATTCAAGGTAAGTCCACCCGGGCCGGACTGACTGTCGGTTAGCCTAGAGCTGGAAGAGGGGGAGCAGAGCGGGTCCTTCGACTACCACAGCTTTGTCCCTGGGCCTCCCCCAGCGGCCCATGAATGAGGAAACAGCGGTGAAGTTCCTACTATGTGTGAAGCATGGGAACAGCAAAAAAGAGACAGCCTGGGGCGGGGAGGGGATGGGCTGGTGGTGAGACAAGGATGCCCTCTGAGCCTGTATTCCCTCCTGAGGAGAGGCAGTGTGGGGTAATGGAGACTGGCAGTCGTAGAGAAGGGATGGCACCAGCCTGGAATCTTCCTTACCCTAGCATTTGCTAGGGTCACAGGTGCTGTGCCCCTGCGCGCAGCGTACGTAGCGTATGTGTCTGTGTGTTTGCGCATAATTACACATCAGTCTGTCCCCTTCTCCCCATTACAACATGAGCTTCTGGCAATGACGGGGCTCCGGAGATCCCCAGGCCCGGAGGCAGGAAGGCCCGAGTTCAAATTACCAGCTGTGAGACCCTGGGCGAGTCCCTGACCTAACTGCCTGCCTCAGTTCCCTCCTCTGTAAAATAGGGACAGACACAGCCTCTGCTCCTGGGGTGCCACGGGCTCGGGGGCGCCGTCCCATCGGGTGCTACCTCTCTAGCCGCCGCCTCCTCCTCCTCTGTGGCTTCCCTTCACGGAACGACTCCCAGAGGGAGTTTCGTGCGTGTAGGGAAGTTGGGGGCATTTCTAATGAGGGCATCAAACAGAACTCAAGGTCAGGAGTGTGTGGCGACTGAAAGGCGCTCGCTAACTGTGAGCTTCTCTTTGAAGGCCCTGAAGAAGCTAACCCACCTCTACCTGGACGGCAACGTCCTGGTCGAGGTCCCCCCGGCGCTGCCCCCTCGACTGCTGGAACTGAAAATCAATGAGAACAGCCTTCGGTCGGTGGAGGAAGACAGCCTGGCAGGTACGTGTGGCCCAGTGCCCACCCTGGTCCTCCTGCCTGGGGTCTGGCCTCCGTAGCCCCTCCCATCTCTCTCCCCCCCAGCCCCACGCCCGCGTCCCCCAGGACTTGGCCGAGCTCTTCTGCCACAGTCTAACTCACAAGGGCTCATGTGGGGTGGGGGGCCAAGTGTCCGGCGCTGACCTCTCCTCGGTGCTGGCCCCGCCATTCCCGGGCTGCTGGCCACGTCTGCTTAGGGTCACTGTCCCCTCAGATGTGACATATGTGCAAGCCAACAGGGCCTTGTGCCCACGGTGCCACTTGTTGCTCCTTTCCTAGGAATGGCCTAAAATCGCGGGGCCACTTTTAACTCCCATGGCCACCAGCTGCTCTAAGCCCACCGATCCTCCCCCATGGGGATCTCCTCTTTCCATCTTGTCTGAGAGGAAGCGGGGGCCCTTCCTTCTGGGGCCTGGCTCTGCCCCCAAGTCCATCTTCCTCATGTGCGCCTAACGTCACCCTCACTTTGCTGGCCACTTCTCAGCTACGGACATGCCCAGGGGGCTATGCTAAGAACAGAGGCCCTCTAACGTGGGCATCCGCCGCCTGCCAAATCTGCATCAAGCGCGGGAGACGTCCTCATCCTGTGTCCCTGGCAATCTAACTCTGATGGAGGCTGCCCAACGGGCACCACCTTCCTATGCCCCAGAGGCCCTTTGCCTGGCTTTCTGGCCTCCAAGCGGCCTAGGACACGGGGCACTCCCTCCTGGGGTACCTGACTCCCCTCAGTTGGCTTTGCTGGCCCTGGCCCTGCTCTCATCCCTGAAATGTGGGCATCCCCCGAGGCTCAGTCCTCGGCTGGCTTCTCTGCACGTTGCTCAGGTGACCTCCATGCACGTGGTGAGCAAAGCTAGAGTTCTGCTCTCGGCCCGGACGTCTCTGGTCCCCCCGGTCCTCTCTTCCTGCACAAAGCTCCAGACCCTCCGAGCAGCATCATGACACCTTCGGACCCTCAGCACCCGCCAACTCATGCTCACTGTCCCCCAAATGCCCACCATGCTCCTCCCATCCGGACTGCTCCCCTTCACCCCAACTTTCCTAATCTGCCCCAGCAAACCCAGTCCAGCCTCGCAGCCTGAGCAGCTGGAGTAGCGACCACCCCTGGAGGACGGATGGAAGATGACGTTTAGGGGCAGAAGACAGCTTTGGGGGGGGGGGGTCGAGCTTAGGAGGATGAGAGTTGGATTAGACTGGGGAAGACTTGAAGTCCTAGGGGAAAGAGCTGGCACTTCCCTCGGGGGCTCTGAATGCCATGAAACAGGTTACAATGAAGAATGGGGAGCCAGGGCAGGGGCAGAGGGCGTGGGGAAAGCGAGGAGCCTTGCCAAGCTCAGTCCCGGTCACTGACTGGTCAAAGGGTCAAAGGCAACACCAGACAATGTGGAGCTGCTAGTGGTCGCTGGCTCCGATTGGTGGGACCCTTTCTGCCCCCTCTGCAAACCCCTCTACATTGGTGGCTTTCACTTGTTAGGGGATGGAGAGTGGACCCCCACACTTCCAAACCAACCAAGGGACATTAATGAAGAGCTTCCTGTGTATGTGGCCCCGTGCCCTTGGGTACAAGGGGCACCCAGACAGAAGAGAAAATGGCCCAGGCCCTAGAACTGAGACCTCTGGGGAGAGCCTGATACCCTTATCAGCCCGGACATTGAGACACACTCAGGCCAGGGGCCCACGGCCTTGGGGCTGCTCCCTGCTTCTCCGCCACGTCCTCCATGGCTGAGTTTGTCATCCAAATGGCAGACGCCCGCTTTGCCCCTAAGAAAACGGCCGCTTTCTGCACATTTCCCCAACAGGAGGATGATGGTGGAATCTGCCCTCTTTCAGCTGTTCCTCAGAAGGCTCAAGATGGCCCCAGGCTCCTCTTTGTGTCCCCGCCTTCTCAGAGGCTCCTTGGAGCGCTGGACGGTGCGGACGCTCGCCTCCCCCACGGGGTTCGCCAATAGAATGGTCCTACAGAATGAAGAGAATCTGGTCCTTTAAGTTACAAGCAACAGGGATCCTTCATCCTTCATCCTTCATCCTCAGACCCTTCACGGGAGTTGGAGGAGGGGTGACATTTGGCCAAGTGAGATGCCGATAGTGCGCGCTGCCAGGTCTGGAGCTTACGTCACTGTGGAAAGGCTGGATTTCCAGCAGCCAAGGGACACTTGAATCAACGCGGCGGGTTGTCTGTGTTACGCCAAAAAGACTCCAGGTAAAACGAAACCCTCCCGCGCCAGCTAGCTGGCTACGGAAACCGGAGCGAGGCTCTGTTCTGATGGGCCATGGTTTATTTAAACGCACTGAGGAAATGAGATGCAGCTGAGAGAAATTATCTGTGGAAAGGGGGGCCAAGCACCCAGCCGGGGAGTCGGAGAGGCTGCTTCAAGAATCTCGGGGCCACAGAGGGAAAAGGGAGCACCCCGGGAGACCCCAGAGCACCGTGGAAGCCTGTGAGTGCTCCATGAGTGGTCGCCCAAAGCACCCTTACCCTTCAAGGACAAAGGGAGAGCCGGGTACCGGGACAGTCCTTGAAGCCTGGACAGGGGGCAGGATCTGGGACAGCCTCTGAGAAGCCCGGCTCTCATGGAGGCTCAGGGATTCTCCTCGTGACTAGATCAACGTTCCCTAAGTCCCGGGCAGCTCCCAAAGAAGCTCTCAATGGCTCCCACTGCCAGGAGGAGCCTCTGGCCCGGCCTTCCCCCGTCCTGTAAGGGTCCCCCAGACCCTTACTCTGGATAGGGGCCTATGGGTCTCCATCCTGAAAAAGTCTGGAAACTTTGGCCTTGCACCTCCTGCTTCGGCCTTCACACTACATCCACAGCCTGTTCTCACTGCTCAGAAGAAGGCAGCTCTGCTCTCAGCCTCCTGAGCCTGGCCTCTCCGGCTGCCTCTGCCCCCACCCTGGTGCAGATCCCAGCCCCCCCCTCACCTCTTCTGCCCCACCCTGGTGGGCATCACTTCATGCTTGGGCTACTGCCATAAGCTGCTGGGGGGGGGTATGCCTGCCTCCAGTTCCTCCCCCTTCTAGTCCATCTTTCACTCAGTCTCATGTGACTGTATTGAGTCTAGGGCCTCGAGGCTCCAACTTCTGGCTGGGTTCTGGAAGCCCTTTCTGGGCTGTGCTTCCCACAAGCCCCTGCTCCAGCAGCAGCTCTCCTGCCCAGCTTCCTCTAGGTCTCAGCTAAGACTCCTTTCTGGCAGGAAGTCACCCCAATCTTTCCCAGCCCTCCCCCCACTCCCCAAGGCTTTTCCTCCGACATCACCTTGACCTTCTCCCCTTGCAGATGCCTGTGGCTGCCCCCATGAGAAAGGGAGCTTCTGGGGGTGCCCACATGTTGTTTTTTTCTTTGTAAGCCCAGCACTTAGTCCAGAGCCTGGCACGGAGGCATCAATCATTGAGTGCCCACCTGAGTTGCATGCTGGGGGCACTCTGGGAGCTTACGGTCTGGAGGAAGACTGTGTAAGAGCAGCTCTGGGCAGAGCAGGGCAGAGATACTGAGCAGAGGGCGGCCCCCAGAATGCCCGGGGCCTGGAGGAAGCCGGGCGGGTCAGCAGTGGGAGGAGGGATCCTGGCATGAGGGACACCAGGGAAGATGCCCAGAGCGGGGAGACGAAGCCAGGAGGTGGAATCCCTGGCTCCAGGAGAATGTGGGAAGGTAGGAGGGGAAGGAGGAGGAGAAAGTGCTTAAGAAAAGTACAAACAATGGCGTCCATCTCCTCCCCTCCCCGGGCTTCGAGCCAATAACTCTGGCTTTGTCCCGGAATCTCAGCAGTTCCCTGGCACATGGTCCCTTCTCCCGCTCTCCCAGCCAGGGGCTTTGAAGGGGGGGAGCAGCAGGGCACGACCCAGGGCAGCCGGCACCACTTCTGGCCACGCTCCGTTGTGGGGAAGCTTTTCTTCACCCTAGGCCTAAGGAGCTTACTTCTCCCCCCAAAGTCCAGGGGGAGATGGGCCCTCAAAACCTGGGGCACAGCTAACAGAGCCCCCCTCCCTCTGAGCCTTTCCTTTGTCAGTGCCTTCACATGGTCCTCCCGGGGCCTGTCGTGGAGAGCACTGTCTCCTCACCAGGATGCCGAGGTCCTTCCCAAAGCGGGCTGCCCATTGTGGCTGGGGTCTGTACAGAGGGCAGCGGCCTTAGCATCCCCGCCGTCCTGCTCCCGGAAGCGCTGGTCCTCTTGCGCGCTGAGAGAACACTTACTCTTCGGGCCTAAGTCTTGCAGAGGCCTGCTTTAGCTGGGTCTCTCCTGTGGGAACCCATAACTCCCAAAGCACAGCCTTCCCCGTGCTCCTGCTGTCTTGGCGGGCACAGGCCAAGGCTGGAGGCCCATCCAGGTGGCATCTCCAGCTGTCCCTTGAAGTGCCGAATCACAGCCAAGCTCGGCAAGCGTGCCAGCTGTGCCTTTACCCGATCCCTGAGGGACATGGGCATCCAGAACCAGGCACAGAACCCCAGGGATTTCCACCTGAGAAGATGGGGCTCCTTCCAAGACGACTCCGAATGGCCCGTGGCTCTCCTAATGCTGGCAGGGCATCTGGGCTTGTCGACATCTGGTCTGACGCAGGAGAAAGGCCGGGACGGCCATCCCGCTTTCCCTCCGCAGGTCACATCAGAATCCACCAAGAGCTAAGCAGACCGTGGTGGGCATCCAGAACCCCTGCCGAGGGTCGCCCACCGCCCAGCTCCTCTGGCTCTGTGACACCGGATGCAGAGGGACAGTTAGCCGGCCTTGCTGGGATCCCACCACCAAAAAACTAGTCATTCTGCCCCTGCTAACGGCTCGCATCTCGTGTTCCCCAGAATTGCAGCAGCTGCTTGTCCTGGAACTGGAAGGAAACCAGCTCAGTGAGTCCAACGTCAGCCCTTTGGCCTTTGCCCCTCTCAAGAGCCTGACTCACTTGCGTCTGGGAAAAAACCAGTTCCGGATCATCCCCCAGGGCCTGCCAGCTTCCATCGAGGTGAGTGCCATGCTCTGTGTAGATGAGGGGTAGTCCACTGACCCGCTGGGGCACCCCTGCCAAGCACCCGTCCGCCAGGACATCAGGCGGCAGACTGAATGACTCCACAACGCAGGGTACAGGCAGGTGGGCAGTCACGGGCAGGGAAACACTCCTGGGGGTTGCAGGACACCTGCCCATCCTTACACACACATCCACGGCAGCACCTCCTAGGCCTATGCCAAGGTCATCCTGCAGTGCCCCTCCCCACAAGGAGGTCTGCCTGAGTCCTAGCCATGGCCCTCCCTCCTTCCCAGGAACTTCCAAAGCTTCATGGCCACCCCTCCCCTCCTCTTCCCCTGGGGGGTACTTTGCATTTGGTGCTTCCCTATCTGCAGTCCCAAGGCCCTTGGTGTCCACATCCCTGGGGGTAGGAGCTTGTATTAGTCCCAATTTTCAGAGGACAAATGGCTTGCCTCACAGTTACTGAGGTTCTCAGGCAGCATTTGAACTCGTCTCCTTGACTCCAGCTTCAAGATGCTGCAATGTGGGAATCCGTCGTGTCTCTCCCCCCCCCCCACTAAATGTAAGTGACGGTGAGAGGCAGACACAATTTCATTTTGGTTTTGTATCTCCAGAGACCGGCACAGTCCCTGGTATACAGTAGGTAGTTAATAATATGCTGACTGGGTTAAAGCAAAGCTTCCAGAAACTTCAAAGGAAAATTGTTCTTAGAAAAAGAAAAAGAAAAAAAGCCTCAGAAATGAGGAAGGCTAAATAGTTCCATGATGAGAAAACTCTGCAGCAATAAGGAGAAAAGTTGGTGGGAATCCAGAAGAAAAATAGACCCAACAACAGAGCTGCTTGAAATGAAACCAGAATTTTCTCAGTCAACAATAAAATGGACAATTGCACGTAAGGAAGAAACCAGATGAGTTGGAAAAAGAACTACAAGATGAAATAAAGACAGCTAAAAGTCACTGGGAAGCCCAGGAACAAGGTGGGGGCAAAATTCAAACTCACAACAATCTCCCTGGATGGCCCAGTCAGTGCGAGCCATCAGAAGAAAGGAGTAAATTCTTTTTTTATTTTTTTTATTAATACTTTTTATTTGCAAAACATATGTATGGGTAATTCCTAAACATTAACCCTTACAAAGCTTTCTGTTACAAATTTTCCCCCCTACTCCCCACCCCTCCCCTAGATGGCAGGATATCCACTACATAATAATTATGTTGGAATACTTAAGAAATCGAATATATGTATAGTTATTGCATTATTTTTTGTGCAGGAGAAATCATATCTACAAGAAAGAATAATCTGATAAAGGAAATACAATGCAAGCAAACATCAATAGAGAGCATGACAATGTTATGTTGTGATGCACATTTCACATCCCTCTCTCTGGGTGTATATGGCTTTGTTCATCACTGAACAGCTGGAACTGGTTGAAACATCTCATTGTTGAAGAGAGCCATGTTCTTCAGAATTGATCATCATATAGTCTTGTTGTTGCCATGTATAATGATCTCCTGGTTCTGCTCATTTCACTCAGCATCAGTTCCTGCAAGTCTCTCCAGGCCTCTCTGAAATCCTCCTGTTGGTCGTTTCTTACAGAGCAATAATATTCCATAACATTCATAGACCATCATTTATTCAGCCACTCTCCAATGGATGGGCATCCATTCAGTTTCCAGTTTCTAGCCACTACAAAAAGGGCTGCCACAAACATTCTTGCACATGTGGGGCCCAGAAAGGAGTAAATTCAAAAAATTCAAAAGCCACATAACCCCCGAGGTTATAGAGACAGTTTCTCCAAAGATGGAAAAGAAAAAAGTGCCTTCTGCCTCCTCTTCTGGGGAGTCTCTGGGCCTCTGATCCCCAAACTCAGAAAACAAAAATGGGGCCGTGTTCTGATAAAGGTGTAAATCTGGCAACTCACCCCTGGCAGAGAGAGCAGCGTCAGCGAAACATATGGAAATGTGACTCACTGCAGCCCAAGAGGCCTCTGCTAGGAGCACATAAAGCTGCAACAGGCAATAAATCACAGCAACAAGAAAACCTCTAACTGGACATGATTCAATCAGAAGGTTCGAAGGTTCGGGACATTTCTTTGATGAGACAGAACCATCAGTAATTTAGTAAAAAAAAAGAAAAAAGAAAAGAAATGACCAAGTATCTGAAGAGGAGAATCTTGTTTTAATGTATTATAAAAATATGTATCTGAAACAATAAACTAGCATTATATGAAATGGGGAACCATTAGTGGCTTCCCCACTAAGAACAGGCTTTGGAAATACTTTTCAACCTCGATTTAGAAATGGTATCTATTGAACAGAGACAAAAAGTTACCAAAGTACTTCTATTTCCAGATAATATGATGGTTTCTTTAGAAAAACCAACAGAATAAATATATATTTTTTGAAGTAAAGGGATATAATGAATGCCTTCAGCTAAATACTGGAATACATCATATCCACCAAAAGCAATCATATTTCTATAGATTACCAACAAAAGACAGGGAGAAAAATGATGGAAAGAGACATGGCTTTTATAATAACACTGATAGAGATTTGATAGAGAAAACATGGGTAGAAATAGAGAAAGCATTTGTTAAATGCTCACTATCGGGCAATATCCTGAGTGCCGGGGTTCTAAGTACCAGCAAGCAAGACTGCCCTCAAGGAGCTTATGTTCTAAGGGACAAAGATGGAGAAGCACAAGGGGAGGCAGCAAGCTCTGCCCACAACAACCAGATCTGCATAAAGGCGACTACAAAACACTTTAAAAAATAAGTAACGGATGAAATTGTCAATGACAATGAGTCACTTCATTCAAATCATCATTATCCTACTGATTTGGCCACGTAACATCACACTCCCCCAAATATCAATGGAACATGTGACAGAATTAGACAATGTGATTACAGTTCATATGGAACAACAGATAAACAGGGATCTCCTGGGAAATTGTAGAGGGAGAAAAGTCAAGAGGAATTACACACACACACACACACACACACACACACCCCAGTTTACTGACTGCCTGGCAGATTTCAGATGAATAACGATCAAAATTAGCTACACAGTGTGAAAAACAGGGGGAAAAGGTCAGCGGAACAAAGGAGACAGACACCCTTGAGAGATCCTACGGTTTCACAAGAAACTGGGGAAGGACTTGATTTTGAAATAACTCTTAGGAACATTGACTAGCTGTGTGGGCAAAAATGGGAATGGCTGCAGCTCCTGCTAGAATACAGTCATACATTAGATATAGATTTAGATAGAGAATCAACAATAAATTTCCAATAGATGGTTCAGGATATAACGTTCTCTCCTCTCCACATTTTGGAACTTAGTAAATAACAACAGCAAAATAGATTAACAGATGTCTGGCAACTAAGAGAGACAAAAAAGGCTTCTTCAAATCACTACAAACTAAGAGGAGACCGAAGAAGTGGATTAAATGGAAAAAACAAAAAGCTGGATTCTCTGACAATGAAGAGTTAGTGCAGAACAGAAAGTTGTGGGCCTCAACTCCACAGGCGAGAAACAAATGTTCCCTAGAAATCTTTCTGATCAAAGTGTGACTCTGAGGTTGGTAAAGATGAACACATGGAGAAGAATAAAATCCATCTCCCCCTTTCTCAAAAGAAGAAGCGCAAATGATCAAATCTCATTAGAGGAAGTGTTTGAACTCTAACATAGAGAAACAATCATCAACTGCCATGTGAAATTTTTTAAATTACAAGAAATAGTAAAGAAATAATCAAAGTAAATCCTCACAGGATTTTTAGGATCAGGCACTCAGCAGAGAGAAAAGACACCATTCAAAAGAGCCATAGACAATTCTTAGCAGGTAACTTTGGGCTCTCTGGGAAGGACAGGGTTCAAGGTTATCAATAGGAGGAACCAAAGTATTCCTGACAGCACTATTCTTATTAATGAAAATTGAAGGAAAATCCCCAACCTATCTAGAACATAAGGAAACTCTTGTCTTAAGAAATAACCACTGTTGAGTATACAAAGAAATACAAGGTGTCCCAAAAGTCGTGTGATTTAAAATTTTTTTAAAACTCAATTTTAACTTTAATTAATGCTTGTGTAAATGATGCAAATTTAGTTTTATATAAAATGATTGTTTTATATGAATTCATGTTAATAAAAATATGCAATTAAAGTTTTCATTTCATAAATATTTGTTAGTTATTATATTTATAACAAAAGGGCATTTCGTAAGGAATGAAAAAAGCGATTGCTGATATTGGCTTCCCCTCCCAAATTAAGAAGCCCTGGGAAGAGAATGATAGAATTCTAGTTGTGGAATTATTATTTCACCTCTGAAATGTAGGTCAGACCTCTGTAATGGCATTACGAATGAGGCAGTAATAAGTTTTTTATTATGACTTAAAATAGCATATTTTAAAATTTTGGTCCAGAGCTGTGATTTCATTGACATAATTCACTCACGTGATCCCCACTGGTAAGTAACCTATCATTGACAGTCTCCATGAGTCGCCCACAGACCCACAGCTAGAACTGCATACATGGACACCAGGCTTTTCAACTTGCAACCCCTCACACCGTCTGGCACTGGGCTCTCTCCCCCTGGCATGGCCTCTCTTACTGTCTAATCGGCTTAGTAGGAGCAAACAGCAAACTGAACCAGGTGGGGCTCTCCCACAGCTTGGCTCTACACAAGGAAGCCAAGGGGAAGAGAGAATTATCTTGGAACTGACTAAAAGCTCCATCTCCAAGTCCAACTGAATCCCATCTTGTCTCTAAGCATTTTAACCATAGGACATGAGGATTGCATTAGAAATTTCACAATCTTGACAGAAATATTCTCCTTTGTTCAATAAATTAAATCTTAAGGCAGTCAACACCTATGGTTACTTTTGCTCGAACGTGAGTTAATTTAAAAATATAAATTTTCAAGAGTCACATCATCTGTTTAGTTATGAAAAATTAAATGAACACAAATGAGTCCAAGAGAAATTGGTTGAATTCAGAACTCCAGAGGATCCAAGGGATCACAGGCTTTTTTTCTATCCCAATATGAAATGATAACTGACACTAACACAAAGGAAATCGAGAAGATGGTGGGAATTTTCTAATGGTCTTCTTTGTTAATTACAGGAATTATATCTGGAAAATAATCAAATTGAAGAAATCAAAGAAACTTCCTTTAATCACACCGAAAACATCAACGTTATTGTATTACATCACAATAAGATTGAAGAAGACAGGATCGATCCTTTGGCGTGGATCCATCACGAGTGAGTCTTACCTGCCATCCATTTCTCCCCAATGTAACTCATCCTACCAAAAATAGATACCAGATAACTGGTGGGGCGACGGGTGGAGGGTGGAGGAAGTGTGAAGAAAGCAAGGGAGGCTATAAAAAAGGAGGATGACCAATGGAAAGGAAGGGAAGGAATGAACATCACCCCCAGAGGGGGAACCATAAGTATGGCTTCCACGATCCCTGAGCCCCCTCTTTCCTTTCTCTCTTTATTTCAGAAACCTGGAATCCATTGATCTTTCTTATAATAAGCTGTACCACGTTCCTTCCTACCTCCCCAAGTCCTTACTGCACCTGGTGCTGGTCGGGAACCGGATCGAGCGAATTCCTGGGTACGTGTTTGGCCACATGAAGCCCGGCCTGGAGTACTTGTACCTGTCTTTTAACCGGCTGAACGATGGCGGCATCCACCCCGTGTCTTTCTATGGGGCATACCATTCTCTGAGAGAGATCTTTCTGGATTACAATGAATTAAAATCCATTCCGTGCGGGATCTCGCGCATGACCTCACTACGCCTTCTGAGACTTAACAACAACAAGATACGGTAAGGTTTTCTTTAGTTTTTGATTTTGTCTGTTGGGATGGCTAAAATCGAACACAAGAGTTTTTATTTTTGTAAGGATCATAATCTCAGAGCCAACAAAATCCTTTAAGAGTTTGGCTAAGCCAGGGTGGGAGCGAACTGTTTGCACTCTGAGTGGGGAGAATTGGATCTAGGAACAGAAGGGGCCTTCAGCACACCCAGCTAGAGTTGCCCCATTTTTGAGCTGAGGAGACTGAGGCTGAGTTATCGCAGGTAACCCCAGAAACATGAGCTACCTCCCTCTGAGAGGGGGCCAGAGGGTGGGCTGGGCTTCCCCTCTGACACATCTCCCTAATCCTCACCTCCATCCCAAACCTGTTTCCTTAGGCGCCTTCGCCAGGAGCGAATCTGTGGGGCTGAGAACAGAGATTCCCGGCTGGAGCACCTGCATCTTGAAAACAATTACATCAACCCCAAAGCTCTTTCACCCTATGTATTTCCATGCATTCGATCCCATGCAAGCATCATCCTGAGACCACAAAAAGTCAAATAGGAGGCGTGTTCGGTCTGCGTATTTCCTGGTCCGGAAACGGTTCCGAGAATGTCCCGTAAAGATCTTGGAAGAACCTGACCGCTTTTCCCCGTGGCTCTCCAGCCCGCAGACCAGAGGACAGGGCTGCTTAAACTGGTGTCCTGTGATCCCTGGGCAGCAGGAGCTGAGAGAGGGCCACCCCTGCCCCACCCACTAATGCTCCCTGGATGTGTGTCCCCCAGATCATTCTATGTCCCTGCTACAGTGAGTCAGCTTGGTGGAAAGCTCCGTGTGCCTGTAGGACAGAAGGACAGCCCGGCAACCTCCATTTGTCTCCCATATGTGACCAGGGCCCAGGCCCCATTCCAACACCCAGAACTACAGAAGAGCTGCTAACCTGCACAGGTGGAGGAAGTATGCACACTGGAAGTCCCCTATGTTGATAAGAGCTCAGTACCATGGAGCCCAAAGCTCCAAGGAGCACCATAGTCCCGCATCCAGGCTCCACTAGACCATGGAGCCCAAATCCCTGAGAAGCACCATGGCCCCATAACCAGGTCCCTCTGGGACCATGGAACCCAAACCCTGAGGAGCACCATGGCCCCATAACCAGGTCCCTCTGGGACCCTGAGGAGCACTATGGTCCCACATCCAGGCCTCCTGGGACCATGGAGTCCAAAGCTCCAAGGAGCCCCATGGTCCTGCATCCAGGCTCCGCTAGACCATGGATTTTTCAAGTGACATCACTTCAGCAGTCACACATGGTGTGACCTGAAATAAGGGGCCTCCAGGATTTCCTGGCTGGTCTGGAGCCTGTGAAAGCATTTATGTGAGCTGGGCCCCTTCCAAAAGCGGCTCCGAGGTCCCTCCTCAGGCATTATCTCGAGGACAAGACTTATGAAGGGAAAGAGGCTGGCTTACCCAAGACAAGAATGATCCTCCTGGACTTTCTCCCAAGAAATCTAAACAGGGCTGTGACCCGGCACTTTTCTTCCTGTGGACAGTGATCCACTCCCACTTCTCCCCATCGAGACCTTAATTATATCATTCATTCACTTTCGGGTTTTTCTGTCTCATTGTGTAGACGGATTGCTCAAACCTGGCCTTTGCTTTAGCTCTGTTCGGTGCTTCAAGGCAATAAGGAGGCAGAATGATAAGACACAGGGCAGAAGCTAAGCTTGGTTTTATCACTAACAGAAGCAGTTGTGACCTTGGGACACTGCCTGCACCCTTGCCCATCCCTTTGTCTTTAGGGACCTCCTATGCTAAAAGGGAGACTCCACATGCATGGCATGGGGAGCCCTTTTGCAACAAAAAGAGTCCAAGTAAGTGCTGGAAGATATCTCCTTCACTGACATGACCTCAGAGAAATGCCCACAAGCCCCAGCCTCCCTGTCCACTGATTCTTGTTAGCTATCTTTTCCAGCCTTGAGATGAGCCCTTTGTGGAGGAGGAAGCATCCTTGCTTCCTCAGTCAGGTCAACCCAGGATCCTGTGTCCAGTGGGAAGGGCCAGGACTTAGCTGCTTTCCCTCCCTTGGAGGCTTGCAGTGTCTTCTGGGTCAAAGGGCCATGGCCTTGCCCCGTCCCCATTTGAATCCAGGTTTTCCAACTTCTGGGTTTCACTGTATCCCTTTGATGAGGAGCAATGGATCACAGGATTGAAATGAAAGGGACCTTAGAGATCATCTTGATAGCTCCCTCATTTTAACAGGCAAGAATACCAAGGTCTCAACTGGCTAATTACACAGCTACCTTTAAACCCCCGTGTTCCCCAATAGTCCTCCTCCTGGGAGGGTTCCCCAAGTTTCCAAAGTAGCTGACCTCTGCCTGGGCAGTGATCCCTGATCCCTCCAGGTTACACATGGTGAGTATAAAGCCTGCTCTGTGTAAGGACTGTGCTTCTCCCAAGAGAGTGCTCTCCATTTGTTCAGGATCTAGGAAAGCATCCTCATTCTCCCTAATCACTGTCAAAGACTCTGAAGAGAGATCCCCGAACCATGCCTCTGTGGCTCCCTGATGCCCAGCCAATGCAAGGGATGGCAGAGAGAAAAACTAGTCTGGTCGAGACATGGGCACATTGGAGGAAGGGCTTTGGATTTCTGGGCCATTTTTAAGAATAAAGGGATGACAGATTCCTGGTCAGAGAGGAAGCGCGCCTAATGATGGTGGGGGAGAATGGATTTGCCAATTGCCTTAATCAAAAGGGTTTTAAACTAAAAGGACCAGGGAGGGCAAAGACTCTATTCACATCCACCCAGCTAGAGACCACAGCTACAATTAAAGAAGAAGAATACAAGTTGAGACACTTATAAATTCAGAGGTGACAAAACTCAGAGGGGGAAAAGACCCCTTGTCCTCAAATGCTGCTGACCCAATGCCTCAGGCTTATTATGGTTTTTTATGGGTTTTTAATGCCAGGAAGCAAATCTGACCTCATAGGGTATTACTGTGACGGGGGAAGGAAGCCCACAATTGCAAGAGTGCCATGGGTGGGTAGATATTATTTAAAAGCCATAATAAAGGGTGGGGGTGGAGAGCTGGAGACTACTAAGACTGGAGAAAGAATATTCAGCTTAGGGACATGGGGAACCAGAGCAGGAGAGCCAGCCATGACTACTGGGGAGCAGCTCAATTAGAAAGTGGCCTCCACATCACTTCCTGACCAGGCCGCTTCCCTTGCAGCCTCCTCCTCCATTGCTTCCACTGGAGCCAGGACTCTTTCCCTAATGTTTGGGGCTCCTGAGACGTGAGATTTCTGGATAAACACTGCCGGGTCACCAACACGGCCGTCTGCGACGCTTTCCGGTCACTCAGCTGCTTCTTCCCTGGGTCCAGGCGGCTTCTATGTCCCACATCATATTTGTCATGTAGCACACTTCAGACAGAAAGAGGAAGCAGATGGGTGGGGCTTGGGAAGTGGATTCTAAGTGGGACATCCATCCAGGGGGGATGGTGTACTAATGGGGGGGGGTCAATTGTTCAGCAAACCAAAACCTACAGTCAGTAAGGTGGAAAGGAAGCCAGGATACAAGAAGAAGAAGGGTAGGGGATGCTCCAGGGCTGCTTTGATACTGGCCAGGACAACTATTGCCCAAGAAGAGGCTAATAAGAGAGAGAAGGGGGTGGGGGGAAAGCTGGAGCCTTCCAAGTCCGGTTTTCTCCTAGAGGAGAGAAAGGGCCTTTGCACTGTGAATGACAGAACAAGATGGCTAACAGGGAGTGCTCCCTAAGGGCCTTAAGGAGACAGTGCAGGTAGGTCACTGGGCACGACAAAATATTCAGGTTCAGACAGAAGTAGGCACTGCTCTGGCCAAACCAAGCTCACTGACTCCAGAAAGACTGGGAACACAAGCGTGGGGCAACGAGACTGGAAAGTACCTTGTTTTTCTCAAAAGGGAAAAGATCAGAGTTTCCCAACGCTAGGCAGGTGAGCTTGACGTCAATGGCTGAAAAACTTGGAGATGACCCAATGGAGAGATAGATAAGGAAGGCAAATCCTGATGACCTAGAACCATCATCTCCACCAAGAACTGGTCGTGCCGACAATGCCAGGGTAGAGAGGGTTGCAAAAGAAAAAAATGGACAATTTCATTGAAATAAAAAAGGTTTTGCATAAACAAATGCAAAGGGGCTAAGACTAGAGAGGAAATAGTTAACTAAACTCTTTGTAGTAGTTCATGGAGAAATGTCTCCATCTATTCAAAGGTAGAAGGAGACTTTCTCTAACTGGAAACTAGTAAATGGACCCGAGCAGACACTTACCAAAGGAAGAAATGCTAACTATAAACAAACTGAGGAAATGGCTCCAGTTAAAAAAATCCTGAGGTTCCAGCTCATGCGCATGAGATGACAGATGAAAAATGGCTGCCATTGCAGTGGCTTGGGGCCATTTTGGAGAACATGGTCCCACTCTGCCCCAAATCCCTGAGCCAACATACACCCCCGGACCCTATGTGACTCTACTACAAAAAGGGAAGAAAATGCCCTATGTGCAAAGAAAAAAAAAATTGTGGCGGCAAAGAACTGGAAACTTAGGGCTGTCCTTGGCCTAGGGAATGGCTAGCCAAATGATGGCCCCTGAATCTTTCTAGGAAGGTGAGGGAATACTCTGGGCTCCGAGAAATGACGAAAGAGAAATCTGGGAGGACTTGCATGAACCAGCCCATGGGGAAGAAGGCTGAAGGAGAACACTCTCTATTTTAACAACAACATTGTAAAAATTGAACACGTTCAAAGGCTTAAGGAGTCTGAGCAAAGCAAGAACCAGAGGCTTGGTTGTGAGGAAGGCTCCTGGGGGGGAGGGTGTAGAAGGGGATCATATGGAACTTGTTTTGCTTGGCTCTGCCTGCTTCTCAATGGAAAGGGAGCAGAAACCCTCAGAGTAATAATCACTGGCTTTCCTATGGGTGTCCAAAGTCTCCAACAGGCCTCACCTAAATTATGCTACAACCTTGAGACGCAGGGACTAATTACAGGTGGGAGGTCACACATCCACCCGGTGGCTCACTGCTATTGCCTCCGAAGTGCACCCTTTTGAATCTTTCTGCAGCTTTTCACAAGGAGGGGAGCGAGTCAGCTCTTTTTGCTGAGCTAGAAATATGAGTTTTCCTTGAAAAAAATAAATGAAAAGATTACAAAGTATTTGGAACAAAGAAACCTAATTCCAGCTCTGGTTTTCCTGTCTCTAGGAAGAGACTCTGCTTGTCAAGCAATCCAATAACCAAGAAGCGCGTGAGCTGCTGGGGGAGATGGGAAGAGAACAGAGAATTTTTCAAAGCAATTTAAAAAAGACTGCAGCAGTCTGGCCACGAGCCCTGCCAAGCTGGGCTCTTTATGTCTCACGTTATCCCCTGCAGATCTCAACACAGCTTTAGTGCAGCATTTAATTGAACAAGTTGAAACAAATTCTAGCGCCGAGAAAATCTTAATTGGAATTAGGATTCTTTGTTCCTGAGCGCCTGTAATTTTTTTTTTTTTTTTTTTAAGGAAAACTTCTGTTTGTGGCTCAGCAAAAGAGCTCAATGGCAATCTCCAGAACCCACCAGCCAAGCCGAGAGTGCCAGAGACAACTGGCTTGGAAGGAACGTGGCGGGGTAGACCGCGGGGAAAGCTGAACACAGAGTGGGGGGGGGCCCGAGGGGAGCTACGCCCGCAGGCGCATCACCGCATCACAATGGCATGCTCTGTTCCTAAGCAACAGCCGTTCTGTGGTCAAACAAACGAAAGCAGATAGTCCTCACGCGGCCCAGCGGCCTGGGCTGCAGGGAGGGGCCGGGGGTCCCTAAGTGCTCCTTGTAAGAGCACACTTACAAGGGAAAGTTTTCCCCTAATTCTCCGTCTCCCCAGTAGCAACATTATTTCTCGATGACGGAAAACAAACAAAGAAGCCTGAGGGAGGCCGCTACAATGTATCCAACCCCCCTCCACGGATACAATGTATCCAACATCCTAGGGGCGCTACAATATATCCAAGCTCCCTGGGACAAGCTATTCTTGTAGCATCTCCCGCGGAGGCTCCTGGGACAAATCCAGGCTTTTCCTAACGTGAGAGCCACTCTGCTCCGCTCCATGCCCCCCACCCTGGGCCAAGAGCCCTATTCCACACACTGGGGGCGTCCTCCGAGCGGAAACACGGCTAGTGACCCCCTTCCTCCAGCCGTAGGGCTGCCCAATTTCCTGTCTCACACCTCCAGGTCAATAAGGGTTTACTCAGCACCGCCTACAAGCTCCCAGTCTTTAGAGGGACAGCAAACATGTCGGAAAAATTGGGATAAATCAGGAGGATGAAGGGGAAATAGGAAAGGCTTCTTAGGGGAGGCTGCCTTGGAGCTCAGGTGGTCCTGGCTCCCGGCCCAGGGTTCTAGTCCCGACTTTGCCCAGCTACTTCATGGCAGCGGATTAGAGCGAGTCTGCCTGCAGGGAGGCCGACCAGGAGCTCTCTGAGATTCTGGCTGACAGTGCTGAGAGGGTAGAAAGAAAAGGATGGGATGGCAGAAATTCTGCAAGGGGAAGGGAGGAAGGTTCCGGATCAAAGCCCGCGATTTCAGTTCGGGAGAGAAGCCACAGGAACACGGACGCCGGGGCACCCTTCTCCAGAAGATGATGAGCCGGCAGAAGACAGAAAATGCAGAATTCGAGACCCTGATATGCCCCAAATCCCGAGGAAGAGAAATAGCCAAGGAAACCAGGGACACTTTACTGCACACACGGAAACTGGGCAAAAAGGACCAGAAATGCAAATAGCTCGTGTGGGAGCAGACGCACTAATTAGAATCTGGCTGATGAGACTCCAGTCTTTCTGGAAAATAAACTGTGGATACCCTGTAGTTCCCTGTACCCCCCTGTACCAGACTGAGCTCTCCCTTGGGCCCCACGAGGCTCACACCTGGGCTCACAGCAGCATGCCAGACCACCTCAACCTCCACACTCCCTTCTTCTGGGGCCAGGCTCAGGGCCAAGCACAAGGAGGTGTTTAGGAAATGCTGACTGACTGATTAGGGGGGATGAACCCCAAGCCCACTTTTAAAAAGAGCTTTTTGCTCTCCTAGCTGCAGAACTCTGGGACTTCTGCCTTCTCCCTCCTCAGCCTCAGCTCACCAGCTTCCCATGACCTTCAGTCACTCAGATGGAAGGGGACACTTCCTCCACATCTCCACTGAAGGAGACAGCTCAGCTCAGATATTTCCTGCTTCTGTCCCGGCTGTACTTCAAGACTTCTCTAAGTGATTTCTCCAGGTGCCCCCCCCCCTTCACCTCCTTTAGTGTTGTTTTCCCTCAATAGATTGTGAGCACCTTGAGGGCACACATGCACAGTGGTGGCTCCTGGTAGGTGCTTAATAAATGTTTATTGAAATGAAATTTACCCCACAGAGGTCGAATCTCTTACTGGGAAAACAAAAGATTAATGCTTGCTCGTTAATGGCAGCAAGAAATGGAAGCAAAGGGAGCCGTCATCTATGGGATCTGCCCAAACACAGAAAGGGCATCCCAAGGCCCTTGGACACTTCGGTCCCTGGAGAAAGGGACCTTGGGAGGACTTGTCTGAGCCGGTTCATAAGGAAGTGAGAAGCGCAGAGAGCCACATATGGAATGACCATATGGAAAATAACAGAAAAGACCTAAGAGTCCGCACTGAGGAAAGAAGAATCTTGGCTCTGGGAGGCATCTTTCCTCCAAGAGAGGCTTCTGGGAGATGATATCAGAAAATGACAGGGATGTGGGAAGAAATATAAGAAAAACTCAAGCGAGTGCAGCAGGAAGATTTCGGGCTTGATGGGGGAGGGATGGGGGGAGGGAGACACCACAGCCTGAATCCCACCCCTTCCCTAGGCTGCCTTTGGAGACTTGGGCTGGTACAGAAATGCAGTGGATGGCTCACTGGGTCAGGATCTGTTGTCCTGCAAAGCTGCAGAGACCACCAGAGCTGCAGCATTCTACAGCAGGGTCTCGTGGCCTATTTTGTGCCAGGGACCCCTGGAGTGTTCAGTGTACTGGAGTCCAGGAACAGATATCCTTTCTCGGAATCAGGGTTTTAAATAAGTGAAGGAAATGCTAAGTTTTCTATGAAGGTTAATGAAAAAAAAGATGCCATTTTCCCCCCTTTCATTTGCATGATGCAAGGGTCCCTGGTCCCCAGGTTAAGAAGGTCTGCTTTAAAACACTTTAAAAACAGCGAAACAATTAAACCCGCAGCGCCACTTCTCCACACCAGCTTATTCAGAGAAACATTTGCAAACGTTCTTGTCCCAATGGTTCCTGAGTTCATTTCATTTTAGGGTGTAGCCCTGTAGGGCTGAGGTCATTATCTAAGAACCTGTTCTACAACTGGATCAATGGGATAACTGCCTCAGCCTGAATTTCCTCTCTCTGTGGCAGCCGGGACCCAGAAGCCTTCACTCTGGTGCTCCTCTTGGAACATCATTGTGATATGAAATCATTTTACATGCAGGGGCTCCTTACAATAAACCTGAGAGGAGAAAACTATACCCGTTCCAGATGTGGAAATGAGAGGTGAGGTCAGTGACTGCGGCACAGCATGAGTGGGTGGGTCAGAGGTAAGGGGGGCTCAGAGGCTGGGTCTCCCTGACTCCACATCCAGGCTTCCGTCTGCTGCCTTCCCCCCATTTTTTCTCCTGGGGTGCTCCAGAGGAGGCCAGTTCTGCTTTAGTACCATGTCAATTCACACAAAAACACACTTGCAAGGCTTCATTACACAGTCATGTTGCTATGGTGAAGTTTTTCCCACATATAACTTACATATATATAACATATAACAGATAATACATCAGCATGCTCTTTAGGCGCTTCTCTCCTTTCACGTGTCCTGTGCCAGCCTGGCCAGTTTATTCCCCTTGACCCTTAAGAACCTGGAACTGGACATGAGGAGCTCTAAACAGCCTCTTCCCTTAGGAGAGGAGCGGAGGGAAATCCTCTAGAGAGAGGGACACAGGGAAGAGTTTTCCATGGGGGACCTGATGCTCCATCCCTCCTAACTCAAATCCAGTAATTTCTGATCTACTGTTTCCACAGGCTTTGCCATGGGTTGGGGTCCAGGTTGGGCCAGAAGCAGAGCAGAGAGCCGTTGCTCTTCAGCGAGAAGAGGCCCAGGAGACATAAGCAGGGAGTGGATTCTTGTGAGGTAGACAGAGATGAGCTGACTAGCCAAACCTCAAGTGTGGTTCAGCAAATAAGGAGGTGTTAAAAGTCACTGGGGTCCAGGAGCGAGGCAGCATCTACACAGGCAAGGCCCCAAACAAGTCTCTTTTTTAACTGGGCTCTGGCAATGGCGCAAACACATGGAAAGTTTTTGGAGGTCCAGCTTTGCAGGCTGACTCTGCCCATCTGGGCTCTTGAACAAATGACCTTCAGCTGTGGACAGCTCCCCTTTGCCACCAGTTCCTGCATGGGAAACACATGGATGTGCCCAGGAGTGGACACCGTCATCGGTGCTGACCTTCCAAACATCCGGTTACTTCCTGCTGCCCACTTCTAACCAGGGCACAAGGTTTGGGGGGGGCATTTCTGAGAGCCTGATTTTAGGCAGTTAAGACTCCCTAGTTGCCCAGCCTCTCTGTTGGGAAAGTATAATCTCTGCCTGCAGGATTTATTGATTTGTACCAATTAATCATTTTCCTTCATGAAATGTTAGCTCAAACTGGATTCCCTTTTGAATCTAACAAGATGTGATCTAGTTCTTAGCCCAGTGGGGCTGGGAGAGAAACCTCTGGGATCTTTTGACCAGGGGAAGGTGCCAGTGTTTATTCATTAAGACATTTGGGGTTACTGGGTAGCACATGTCTGAGAGGCCGAAGAATTAGGGAAGACCAAAAGGAGAAAGAGGCAGGCAAGGTCCTGGTACTAGGGGAGCCCCTAGGAGTGTCCTGGCTCCTCCCCTAAAGAGAAGCAGCTTGGGAGAAAGCAGAGTCCAGGCCATGACTCCATGTCATGGGCTCTGTGACCACCAGCAGGCAAGGCTCTATAAAAGGGGGCCAGGCAGCCCCTCGAATGTCTGCTGACTCGTGACTGCCTCATCTGTTCAGGGTCATCCGGACCAGCTGCCACTGAGGCTGGGCACAGCTGGGCTCCATCCGTGAGCAGTACAAGCCCATTTGAAGGATTCTCTCCATTGGGGGAAAGACCACCAACAAGCCTGCAAGTGAGCCCCCCCAAAGTCTCATCCGTTCCTTCTGAATCGGAGATCCATGTGCATTAACAAACCTATGTGGAAACTACCAAATCCCTTCCTCCAAGAGAGAGGAGCTGGCAGGATGGGGTTCGAGAAGGTACAGGATTGGGTTTGGGGCACATTGTTAAAGCCCCCAAAGGCAGGGTCAGAGGGGGTCCTGCTCTGATACCTGAGATGCTTGGACACCCCCCCCCATTCCTGGAATCTTCAAGATGGCAGAGATTTCCAAGATCAACAGCCAACCCCCCAGGCTCTCCCGGGAGGGAAAGTGACTGGCTCATGAACTGGAACAGACATTTGGCAAAAAAGTATTTGCTGCCTGATGATTACTCTTATTCCATTCAGGGTGGGGAGGGTTTAAAAAGCTGTCATGGAGCTTTTCCTACCACCAGGTACTCCTTGAATGGAGCTCCCTATCCCTCATGGCGAGAAG
Source organism: Myrmecobius fasciatus (assembly GCA_023553655.1). NCBI lineage: Eukaryota > Metazoa > Chordata > Mammalia > Dasyuromorphia > Myrmecobiidae > Myrmecobius > Myrmecobius fasciatus. Next base: position 125,696 of record JAJPUD010004775.1, on the reverse strand, counting down.
CCACGCATTATTACATTGCAGGGTTTTTTTTTTTTTTTTCTTCCAGATTCTTCCAGTAGACGTCTAGAGTTTAACGAGAAGTTTTGGCTCCGATACAAACAGTGATGGAAAACATATGAGCAATAACAAGCCTTAATCTCGCTCCTCAGTACTAAAATGGGATAATCTGGAGAAGCCATTTATTCCAGTATCACCCAGGGTGCCAGCTGCACCGGGGAAGGCGCCTCCAGAACACTTTCCCCTCTTCTCTCCTCCAGAGAACCGGACCACGCGACATTCTGGTGACCTTAAGCTCAGCGCGAGCTGGATAACGAGGCTGTCGGGAGGACCGTTCCAACCTTACAAGGTAGGTTCTCTTGGCGGCTGGCTTCCCTGGTCCCTCTTCTCTAGACAGATGGTAGCAGAATGTTAGAAATGGTTTATTTTCATAACGATAAGGCAATGTTGACATGAGAAAAACTACATTTGTTTGGGAACAGGATCTCAAGATAAGAAACTAATCTGCATGGTCTCAGTTTGTACTTCACGGTGATTAAGGCAAAAACCACCGCAAACTATTGGTGCTTTAAAAAACCAACAAGCCTCCCAAAAGGGAACAGCCTTCGTTTGCCTGTGACTTACAGAAAAGCATAATGTGTGATTTCTTTAAATCCATGTAGATCTGGGAGCATCCACTTTTAAACAGCTTATCTGGGAATTCAATATTATTGAATTTGGGTAGTTTGTCCTAAAAGTGACGATAGCTGATTTTGAAAATTAATAGAAATAGATGAGGATGTGTTCCTTTCCGCGGCCGTGATAACGGCTGACTTTGAACCTCATGGCATGTATGCTGGTTACTGAAATGGTGGAAATGTCTTTGGAGTACCAAGTTGGTCTTTCCCCTCTATAACGAGAAGCTCTGAAACATTACGACTGATTTTTACAATCTCTGACCGTCTGTGGTGGACTCTAAGGTTTTCTTCATGTAATCAAGAGTTATTACAAGAGCTCAGCCCGACTTTGCTCGCCCAGACAATCCCTTGTAGCTGCTCAGCCCAAGCACACAAGGCTGTGATCTTTCCTGTAAAGCTTGCAAAATCAGCACGGATCTCCCTGAGTTGTCACGACAAACACCACGATGCCCCTCGCCCATAGTGTGGAGAGATGCAAAAAGCCACGTCCGTGACTCAGTGCTAGAACGGGGCTCCCAGCGCCCCAAGCAGAGCGTGGCATCCCCCCGGGAGAAGCTGCAGCCTTGGCTCGGGGCCACGATCCCAACATTGGGAGCTGGATAGCGTCGGCTTCCCTTGCAAGGCTACTGACTCAGGGGGAGAAATCAACCAACCACAAGGGGAAAAAAGCAGCTCGTCCACAGGCTTCTGGGTGGTTTGTTTACTTAGAAGCAGAGCCGAAGGGTTCTGGGGTATTTGAGTGATAGGGTGACAAATAACGAAAGTTGGAGAGAGACCGAACGGAGAGGAGAGAGAGAGAGTCCATGGCCTGGGAAATGACCTCTCCCAGAGCTCACACAGCCCTGCAGCTGATGTTTGAAAACGAGACTGACTTAGAGAAGCCTAAACTTTGGCGCACATGGAAGGTCAGTGTCCAGATATTTAGAACTGCCTGCCAGAATCTGGACGGCAAATGAGCTTTGAAGACAGCAGCACGTTGATAAATGGCCTTATTTTTGTGGAGTGGACAGGGAGAGGGCCTCGAACCCTGGCTGTGGGACCCCCGGAGAGCTGATCAAGCTCTCCACCCAAAGACTTCAGCTAACCTGCACTGGTAGAGAGAGCTTCCTCACCTGGGAGTTCTCCAACCACTGCAGATCTGTTCTAGGTTCTTTGGGATCCTGGGTCGGTCTCGCTGAACATTTCACTGACCTGCTTCTTCTTCTGAGGGAGCCCGGGAGGGGAGGAGAAGGGAGGAGGCCAGTTAGGAGAGCTTCAATGGCTGCCGACCAGCCGCCAGAGTGGGATGGCTACCCTCCCCAGGGGCACCCGAGGGCCTTCAGCTCGGTTCTGGAGTCTGCACAGTCCAAGAAGTTAAAAGGATTCCGAGGGCCACTCGCTCTTCATGTGGCCCTGACGATAAGAATGGCTAACGGTCCTAGCACATCTCAGAACAACTCCCTATTATCACGCCCATTTTCCGGAATAGGAAACTGAGGCCCAGAGGGAACCACATTGCTGCTAGATAGGTGAGGCAGGACTCAAAATGGGGTCTTCATTGGCAGATGATCCCTCTGGGATTGAGGGAAAAAGCAGAGATTTGAGCAGGATGACTCTTGGGTGACAGAAGTAAACAGAGGGACAGAAGGGACAGGCCAAGAGCTCCAGCCATAGGCTTGGGGGTGGGAGGCTCTCCCAATGAGCAGGCTGCTCTACCCATCCTGGCCAGGAAAAGCCTCCCTGAGGCCCTGCATGCCCTGAGAGGGCCCTCCTCCAAGGCTCTCTGGATTGGGACAGAGAGGAGGAGGGACTCTCCAGCCAGTGTCTGGAAGGAGAGAGCTCTCGCCTCTGAGTGGCTCTACAGGGCCAGAGGCTGGCTCTGAAGCCAAGCCCCCAGTCCCAGTTCAAATCCTGCTTCAGATGTTTCCTAGCTAGTCAGCCTCTGCTGCCTCAGTTTCCTCACCTGCATAATGGGATAATAACCTCCCAGAGCTGCCGTGAAGACCAGATGACACAAGGTTTATAAAGCACTTTGCAAACCTTACAGAGCTCCACAAACACCCTGATCTGCTTTTGGAAATAGGAGGGAAACGAGGTGAGACACAGAGAGTCTCCGTGCAACTGCTGGCATTTGAACCAAAGTCTTTGGATGAACTATCCAGCCCAAGTAAACACAATTTCCAGAGACCAAACAAGGTCCATGTGTCCAGTTCTGACCCCTGGCCTGGATTTCTCAGGTCCCGCTGGGGGAGGGGAGGGAACATTTATGCTTTGCCTGCTGCTCTGGAAGGTCTTCAGAGCACGGGGCCAGCAGCCCAATGGTTGCAGCCAAATGGCCCCGGGACTGGGCGGGATAAAGCCCTGGAGATCAGGAACATTTCCAGGCTCAAAAGAACCCTGGAGCTCCACAAAACTGCCTGAAGAAGCACTGATATGGGCGGGGCCTGGGCACCAGGATGGGCAGTGCCCACACCTGGAGAGCTCCCAAGCCAAGGAGGAAGAACAAAGGCTTCCCTTTCTAGGAGGACAGTCTGCTCCAGTGAGGGGAAAAGTCAGGCCGCGAGGAAGGCAAGAGCTGCCGTGGAACAGCCATGCTCCTCCCACGGCTGAGTGGGCCACTGGCACCATCTCAGGGAGAACCATGGTGAACGGGGCGGGGGGGGGGGCATGTACTGGACCCAGAGGCATGAAAACCAAATGCAGTTTGGAAGCAAGTCTGCTTGCCTCTGTTTCCCCATCTGTACAATGGGCATCAGGATCTCCCAAGGAAATGTGAAACCAAGGGAGCTAATATCTGTAAAGCATTTAGCCCAGAACTTGGCACGCAGCAGGCGCTCAATAGAAGCATGTGTTGCTGTACTCCCCCACCCCCACCCCCCACCCCACCCATCTATTTTGCACGGCAAAGGGAGAACATGTGAGGCCAGGAGCTGGGCCTACTGGGATCCCCAGCTCGCATGGAGCCCAGCACCCCAAAACACTTAGGACCCAGCTTAGCACACACGACTTTGCCCAGGGACAGAGAGGGCCTCCCACGCAGAGCCTCTTCCCTGCGGCTGGGGCAGCCTCCACATCAACCCTGGGGCCCCAGCGGCTCAAACATCCATGGGGTGATTTGGTAACGGCACCCTGGTCCAAACACGGCTGGCGGCCTGCCTGGGACGCTCCTCCCCATCTGCATTGGTCGGAAAGGTTTTCTCCAAGGCTGAATGAGGGTGGGGGCACCCACAGCCTTCAGGGAAGCCGCCCTGCCCAGTCCTGAGCATTGGACTCCCTTCACTAATGACCTTGCTCTCTTATCTTATCAATGGCTCACACCTAGCCCCCCCCATCCCATCCCCAGTTACACCCATCCCCCAGCCCAACACCCATCCACACCTGCCCCTCCACAACCCCACACTTGTCTTCTCACCCCAAAACCAGACTCAGCTCCTAACCCCTCCCCACACCCTACCTCGCACCTCCACACCTTCTCCCTAACCCCCCTTTCCCCAAACTCCTGGACAGCCACGACTGGTTTTCCCCCTTTCTGGTCTCCCACCACTACAAAATGCTTTGCACACAGTAAGTAACTATTACTTGCTCAAATGAAAGGCCACCAGCACACCCCTGAGCTTCGTTAATCACACAGGGAGGACGCAGGCGGCCAATCATGGCATTTTCGGGGTCCCGGAGCTGGTTGCTCCAAGTAACGGGGAGTGAGTGACCAGGTGAGACCAGAGGGAGCAGGACTGACCTCCCCAGGTCAGGGCGAAGGAATGAAGAGGCATTCATTATGCACCTACTATATGCCCAACACAGGTCTGAGTGGGGGTAGCTACACAGAAGTGACCTGGGCCCCCCAGGGTCACAGAGCAGGGCTGGGGAGGGCATGGTACCCCATGACTGCCAGTCCAGGGCCTCAGTCCCTCACTTCCCGTCCCAGCTAAGAACCCACCCTGCATAGGAAGGCCTTTCTCCATTGTCCCAGGGCCGTCCCCAGAGGCGCCCCTGATTGAGCCTGCCTCTAGCTGGCTGGTCCACAGGTGTTTGCATGGCTTCTCATGGGTTAGAGTGGAAGCCACTCTAGGGCAGGGACTCTCTGATCCGTCTCAGTGCATCACCTGGTGTACAGTAGGTGCCTAATCAATGTCAACTGATAGACTAAGCAATGAGAGCAGTTCTGTCCAGGGCAGGTTCAAAGGGTATCATCTCCCCAGGAGAGTGAGGGGAAGGGGAGGGAAGTCCAGGTGGAGAGGGAGTGTTACGAATGTAGAATAAGCCACTGGCTTCTCTAGGCCTCAGAGAGACTAAATATGGGCGCCTTTGGGTCTTCCATGCCCACTGGCTGCTCTAGTCTCGGGCCTGCCTCCCCCCTCAGACGAAAGTTCCTTGAGGGCAGAGGCTTTTCCTTTTTTTATTTCTTAAATTTCTAGCACTTTGCATTGTGACTGGCATACAATAGGTGTCTCATAAGTGTTGACTGACTGATTGGTCATGGGCAGGATTTACTAGGTTCCCCTTAGAGGCCTCTCTGCCATGGAGGTGACCCTGGGGTCTCAACAGCAATGTCCATCACACACAAGGGCCGGGGGGCCCAGGAGCCGAGGGCTGCTGAGCCTGGATAGCGGAGGGCCACAGGGTGCAAGGCCCAAGGGAGAGCCCCCAAGACGCTCCCTCCCCATTCCTGACCCTTGGGTGGGAAAAAAGTGAGGATGGGGAGACAGCTGTTCAGGGAGAAGGACTGAGGGAGGCCAGGGACACGTGGATTGGGCAGAAGTGATCGCTTCCTTTAAAAAACTTGGCCGGCACTGGCTCCCCAGAGTACCAATTAACAACACAAAAGTGACATTTTTACCAGAGGAAAATCCTCTCCCTGGACGGGGAGGACGCCCGGGGAGGCCGCTCGGTTTGCTGTCAGACCACTGACTCCCTCGTCGTGAGGGAGAGGGAAACGTTTAAGGACCAAGAGAGAAAAGTCAGGGGAAAAGACGCGGCGTGCAACGGAAAAGCCTCCACTCGAAAGGAGCTCGACCAGTCACAGAAAAGGGAAATGGACAACAGAGGTGACGCTGACTCGGACGCCAGCAGCTCCATCCAGAAGCTAAAGCAGCAGCTCCAACAAGGTGACAAGAGCCCCAAAAGTGCTCCCTTCATCTGACATCTGGATGACTCCCCACGGGAGGCAGGCGGTGGCCAGGGCAGCGGGGAGCCAGGGCGGGAGCTTCTCTGCAAAGTGCTCCGGAGGAGGGAGCAGGACGGCCTCCCAGTGCAGAGGAAGGGCAAAGCCGTCCAAAGGAGGCTCTCCAGTAGCCCAGTCACTCAAAAGAAAACGGAAAAGACTGGCAAACCCCATTGTAGAAGCTGCTTTCTCCATCCGAGGTTTGGACTCTAACGTCCAGTCCCCGAGACGGCACCGAGGACAGAAATGGCCACAAGCTGAGCCTTGGCCCGGACTAGGTCCAGTCAGGCTGGAGGCGAGCCGACCAGGAGGGTCCAAGGGACTGAAGAGTGAGGGCCCTGCTGGAGGGAGAGGCAGCAAAGGGGGCAAGACCCGAGAGCTCCTCGCTTTGCCTCCTCCTGAGTCTTCTGGGCGGGATCCAGAGCATCCAGAACAAGGAGGCTTTTCAACGCATTCAACAATGGATCGCTGAAAGATGTAGGGAGGAGAGATCCTACTGGGGAAGGGAACACGCTTTTATTAAGCACCTACTAGGTCCCAGGCACTTTGCAAAGCCCTTTACAAATATTATCCCAGGTGGCTACTGTTTGTTGATGATGAAAATAGTATTTACTCCAACAGAACAAAACCAGTTATTGGCTCTTTTCATTAAGGAAGGCGTCTCTCATCCGAAATCAGGTCCCTCTGGCTTCCTCAAGGGATGACAGCATCATCTGTTACTCAGTGACACTCATAAGCACTAGGTCGGGCAAAACAGCGGGAGACGTGCGCTTGCCCAAAGCTTTCGCCACTGTGGTGAGGGAGAGGAAGGGCAAAGTCCAGGTCAAAGGTCCTCCAGGGTGACTTGGGACTGCTGATTGTGCTGATGACATCTTAGAGCACTGCAGAGCTCAGTCATCACGCAGAAGGGGCGACTTGACCATGCACACGGGAATGATCAAGTGGATGAACACCTTCTAGAACTCACAGAGCAGTGAGTGTGTGTCTCTGGGACATGAGGCCATGAGCTGGGCCTAGAGAAGAAAGGGAGGAGGAGAAGGGCCCGGCTTGCTCGGCCGAGGGAACTGAAAGGTGTCTGGACCGAGCCCGAGCTTTGGCCCACTTTTGCCGCTGCCCCAAAGAACTGAGGGTGAATGTGGGTTCTGGCAGCTGCAGCTTCTGATCCCTGGAGCTCCCGCTGCCAGTGAAATCCTAGGTCCGGTTCCCAGCTCCATCCCACAGTCCATAAAAACCTTGCTCGGACCCTCCCTTCCTCTGCTCATTACCTTTCACCTATCTTGGCCATTTGTACACAGTTGATGAAGCTTGTCTCCTCCTCCTCCCTAGGAAGGGATGCTGGGAGCAGGGGGGTGGTTGGGGCTTCCCGGGCTATCATAGGTGGGTTCCGAAGCGTTCCGGGTGATCTGCTGAGGGGAAGTAATGAGAGCAAGCTGGGCACTGGCTGGGAGAACAGGGCAGGGGAGTACGGTATGATGTAAGCCGGCGGGCTTAGAGGTGACGCCGCTCCCGTAAGGCTCCGTTCCATCCCCCATAATGCCCCTCGCCCGTGTCCGTCTCCTTGCAGACCGGGCGCCTCCTGGGAGCAGACATGAAGGAATACGTGCTGCTCTTGTTGCTGGCCTTGGGCTCGGCCAAACCCTTCTCCGGCCCTTCCTATCTGACCCTCAAGAACATGATGCTCAAGGACATGGAGGATGCAGATGACCATGACGACGATGACGATGACGATGACAATTCCCTCTTCCCAACCAGGCAGCCCTTCATGTCCTTCTTTCCTTTCGATCTGTTCCCGTCGTGCCCCTTCGGATGTCAGTGCTACTCCAGGGTCGTCCACTGCTCTGACCTGGGTAAGAATTCTGCACCGTCCCACTTCTGCGCCTTTGCCTGACATGCCCTTCCGCCTTGCAGGGTCCCTGGGTTCCTTCCAAACTCTGTGCAGGTGGCACCTCCCACAGAACAGCCCAAGCAATGCTCCTCCCATCCTCAGATGGCTGTCCCCCCCCCGGCCCCGCCACCCCCCCTCCCCAGCCTTTACTGGGCACCTAAGCTGTGAGGGCAAAGACTAATTGGCTTTTATCTTTGTACTGCAAGCGCCCCATATGGAGAGACACTCAATGTTTGCACTGAGAAACATTTGCAAAGTTCAGTGTTCAGCCAGGAGCACACACAGGGGCGAGAGCTTCCCAACTCCACAGAGTATTCCCATTGTTTGGCTGTGATTGAATTTCAGTAGAAATCCAACACTGCTTTTAAAAGCCTACTATGTGCTGGCAGTGCCCAGGCCGCACTAAAAACTCTTCCAAGCCTAAAAAGGAGGGGATGATAGGGACATTATTAGGCAGTCTATCCACAGGCAGCTGGTGAAGCTGGAAGGAGAGACTTCAGGAAAATGGCAGGGACTGAAGGGAGATGTCATTGATTTAAGGCCGAGCGGGGAGGAGGAGCCGGAGCCAATGCCCACATGTTACTTTCCAGAAGTTTTGCTGTGAAGGGCAGGAGTGAGCTAGGGAAGGCGGGAAGAGGAGTGAATATTGCTTGCCTAGGATGACTGTAGGTGGCGGGAAAGGAGCCAGGAGGAGGGAGAGACAGAAGCTACACTAGGAGGTGAGGTCCCATGGGAACCTGGGAGTGCCAGGGTAGAGGATCAGGGTGCCCTCCATCTTCCTCCCAGCCATCGGCCCAGGAAGCTGTTCGTGGGAAGCACACAAAGTGCCATCTGTGGCCCAGGATGCCTCCCCCATCGTTCCCTGGATCTATTTGTCCTTCCGGGCCAAGTTCGACTCTCCTTCCTCCCATGAGCTTTCCTGGGTCTGGGCCTCCCCTTCACAGGCACTAATCACTGCAGAGCTCAGGGGAACCCCAATCCATGTGGTGATCAACGCCAATGGCCACGCCTGTCAAAGCTCTGGGATTTAATCCTCGCCAGGGCTCCCTCCTAGGAGGTTCCAATATGCCTTTGGGCAGCATGGCTGGTCTTTGGACCTGCAGGGTGGGCTTTGGGCTCAGGTAGGACTGAGAGGCCCCAGGGATCCTTCTGTGCTGGGAAGAGGAGTGAGAATGGAATATCAGGGTTGGAGAACAATGACGGGAGGTGGTATGGTGGAGAGGAGCCCTTTTTTCTCTCTGGGGGGTAGGGGTGGTTTTCTACCATGTGACCCGTTTGTCTGTCTATTGCTCAGGTTTGACATCGATCCCAAACAACATCCCGTTTGATACCAGACTGATAGACCTTCAAAACAATAAAATCAAGGAGATCAAAGAGAATGACTTTAAAGGACTCACTTCCCTTTATGTAAGAGGCTATCTCCATATTTTTAAGATGTTTGATTGAATATGTGTGTGTGTATAATGGGATAATGTTTAATCTACCCAGTCAGCTATCTACCCATCCACCTATCTATCCATCCATCCATTCATTTATCGATACACCCATTCAACCATCCACCCACTTACTCATCCATCCATCCATTAACCCATCCATCCATCTAACCATCCACCCACCCACCCATCCCTCCATGCACCCATTCATCCATCCATATATACACATAGACTTGCTCCTTCTCAGAAGTGCTCTTCATTATCATAATGAATAAATAGGTTTGCTCAGGTGACTAGTATCTATCAAAAACAATGGCTGCATCAGCAGGGAACAACAGAGGAGGCCAATGGAGAGCCCTCTATTCTAAACCAATACCCCCCCCCCAATGCCCCAGCCAAAAGCCACAGGGTGTATTTGCAGAAAGCAGGCCCCTCTCCACACCCTCCAGGAAGCTCAGGCCCATCCAGAGAGCTCTCAGGGTCCAAACCCCCAATTTGCACATTTGTAAGCACCCCCCCTTCTCATTACCCCTAGTTCTGCCTCTGGGGTCCAACAGAACACTTGGCTCCTTCTTCCCTAGGGTGGCCCTTCAGAATCTTTAAACTTGTCTCCTTCAGTTAGCTCCCAATCTATCTAATCCCATTATCAGCCAGTTCTCATCTTTGCATCTCTTCCCCAAGAGGCTTAGTGAAATGAAGGGAGAATAAAGGAGAACACGGAGGATGGTTTGAGGAGCACGGAGGGAGTGAGCTCACATCTGTCAGGGTCTCAGTTTCCTTCTCAGAACAGTAAGTGGGCTGGTCTAGATGAGGCGTTCTTTGCTTGTGTCACAGATCCTCTTGGTTATCGGTGAAGTCCAAGGCCCCAGCTCAGAATGAATTTTATTGGCTGCATTCATAAGGGGAGGCAAGGAGGAGTATGGAGATGAGACGGGGTCAGGTCTGGAGCCAGGAGAACTTGGGACTCAGATACTGACCCGCTCTGTGACCTTGTTCACATTCTCCAACTACCAGATGGCTATCACAATAGCACCCATCTCCCAGGACAGAGTGAGATAATCATCACAAAACGCTCCACACAAAGCTTGGCACACACTAGGTGCTACGTAAATTAGGAATTACTCTTATTGCAGCTGGGAGTCTTCAAAGAGCACACCCAGCCAGGACCCCAAGGGCATGATGGATGTTCAGTCCCCCAACCCGTGGCCTGGAGGGTCTCCCTTTCTAGGGCTTCTTAGGGTGGAGGGTTTGCTTCCACGGGATCAGACAACCACTGGAGCCCGTGTGTGGGAGCGGGCCTGTCTGCCAGCCACTTTCATGATAGATTAGCATCCCCCAGTGGAAGGCTGCGCTCTCCTGTTGCCACTCTTGCTGTACACCCACATTATTTTTTAATGATGAAATCTGGGACTCCAACTTGGCTTCCATTTTTGGCAGTTCCCCGTCGATGAAAACACTGACAGCGGAGCGGAACCAGGGACGGCGTGCCAGGCCGACATGCTTAGGCAGCACCGCGGGTGCCAGGCAGGAACCCTTTCTCCAAATGACCTCCTTTGTTCTCCCTCCACCCAGGCTGAGCACAGGGCAAAGCAGGCACAGGACATCATGTGCAAACTGGCCCGGGACCAGAAATTGGTCTGGGGCCCAGAGAGTCGCAGCAAATCCTAACAAAGAGTGCAGCAGCATATGGGAAGGTGAGGGAGGGCCACAGAAAACCCAAAGCTAAGCCCCGCTTTCAGGTGGCTCCTCGATCCCCTCGCCCAAGCGGGCTTCTGAGCTGTCCGAGAGCCTGAAAGGGCAGACAGAGGCGTGGACGCTCCTTGGCCCACAGATGCAAGGGCTAGAGGGTTAACCTCTGACTAATCCTGCGTTTGCGGAGCAGCTCATTAGTGGTAACTCAACCCCAGGAGGACGGCCAAGGAATGGAGTGAGCTTAGTGATCAAAGGGCCCGTGCGGCCTCCAGAGAGCCTAGAAACGGGAGGGTGGCTGGTTAAGCAACGGACCCCCCAAAATCAAGGTGCGGCAAAAGGACAATCACAGACCCCACCGGGCCCCGAAGCACCATCTGCTTGTCCTCGGGCTGCTGAGCTTCCTGGGGACTTGCTACTTGGGGTCCTGGCTGGGAGTCTCGCCGCTCCGGAATGACAGATGGGAGCCAACGCTAACGCAGCCTGAAAATCCGACCCAGTCTTTCCCAACTCTGTGGCTTCTCGAGAAGCCATTTCAGTAGTCCCCAGAAGAATGGGAAGGGCCTCCCCTCCTCAGATAAGGCCATCAGCTCCTCAGCCTGTGGCCATGGGGCCCCACCGGCTCTGAGGCTGTTGGACACCGCCCCTCTCTGGGCGGCCAAATGAGCCATCCCCCCATTCCAGGCTCCATCTCCCGTCTCCGTGCCAGGCCTGCAGTAGCCCTTCTCGTAGCCCCCCGGAGCTCTCCCTCTCTCAAACACAAGCAGCCCCTTCTAGGTAACCCTGCCGGTGCCCTCCTTCCAGCCCGTGCATTTATTTGTCCGTATGTATTCCCTTTAACTTAGTGGGAGACCCCAGAGGCGTTTGTCTTCTCCCAAAGAACTCCATTCCCTTCTTTCCTCACGAGGAATTCCCATTCTCAAGGAGAAGAAAGTAAATTACAAATAGTGGGGGAGGGAGGGGGACACGACTGTTCCCGAGAGCTAACCTTCCATGGCTCGCTGTGGCTCTTGCTGCTGGGAGGCTTCTCCTGGCTCTGCTCCCTGCACTTTGCAGCCGGGTGTGCGTGTAAACCTCTCCAGGCTCCTCCGGAGTCTTGCACGCTGCTTCTCCCAGCACCAGTGACTCCATCACACTCCCAGATCACAGATTGTTCAGCCAGCACTCAAATGAGAGTTTCCAGTTCTTTGCTCCAACAAACAACACAGCTAGAATGATCGTGGTGTACACGAAGGCTCTCTTTTGGGGGCCCAGGCCTGGCAGGGGAAGCTCTGGGTCTGAGGGTACGGACATTTTACTCTATTTGCCTAGAAGTGCTTTTTCAGAACGGTTGTGCTCATTCCTAGTTTCACCAACAATGCACCAGCGTCCCTCTTTCCACAGGTGCTCTAAGGCCGACTGTTGCCATGTTTCGTCATCTTTGCCAGTCTGCAGGGGGTGAGATGAAGCTGCCGGGTGGCTCTGATTTGCTTTTCCCTCCTTGGGAGCAATCCAAAGCATTCTTTCGGGGGCTGTTCAGCCTGCGACTGCCCTCTCGTTCGAAGCCTTTTCATGCTTTCCTCCTGGAGAGCGCCACTCATATCTGTTCTCCGTCTCCATTATCTTAGATACCAAACCTTCAGAGATAGATTTGCTTCTTATCCAAGGCGGGGTCACAATGTAATCTCGGTGGTTGTCCCTTGTTAACTCAGTCCCGTTCGCGCTGTGCTAAGGAGGCGCAGGAGGGCTCCAGTGCGCTTTCAATCAATAACATATTTTTTGGTATCTACGAGCCACTGTTCCAGTGTCTAAAAGCTTCAAGAAGCCGGCCTATGTCGAGATTTGATGGCCAGGAAAAGCAGCCTTGGTCTAAGGGTCTGGGGAGAGTGATGTTGGGTTCTGGTGGAGTCAGCCCCTTTCCAACAGTGATAGAAATAGCAAGTTGACCACTTTCTACTGTTTTTTGGTACTCTAGAATATACCCACTTGTCCCTCATTCACGTAAAAAGGACTTAATTAAAGACCTGGGTCTTTGCTATCCTGCTAGACCCCTGGGGGGGGCAGGATGAGTGGCCAGAGGAAGGAGATGCAAAAATGAGCTTCAGGTGTGCTTTGTCCAGGCGGTCACACCTATCCTTGAACAAGAAACCCCTTCAGACTCCTCCAGATCCCAAGTTAACTAGGAGACTGGAGGTCCCCAGAAGGCAGAGAAGGGGAGCCCTGAGCTCCCGGGGGAACTGCAGAGTGGATGCGCTTCCGGTGGGAAGGGTTGCTCTGCTGCCCTGTGGTTTTCAGACACTGCTTTTTATTCTAGCCTCTAGGGAGCCCCCTCTAGTCCAGGACATTGTCTTTGCCAAGAGTTTCACGTGAGGGACAGAGAGTGCAGCCTGATGGTTTTCCAGGCTATCTCCAGACAAGGGGACTGACTGCTGGTGATCTTAGAAGCCAGATGAAGGCGGTGGGCTCCCAATCCCTTTATTTCAGACCAAACACTGGGGTGCCCAGACCCCCCACCTAATAACAGACCATCTGCTTCCTTCTTCCAGGGCCTCATGTTAAACAACAATAAGTTAAGCAAGATCCACCCCAAAGCCTTTCTGCCCGTCAAGAAGCTTCGAAGGCTCTACCTGTCCCACAACCTGCTCACCGAGATTCCCATAAACCTTCCCAAGTCATTAGCAGAGCTCAGGATCCACGACAACAAAGTTAAGAAGATACAAAAGGAGGCCTTCAAGGGAATGAATGCTTTACACGTCTTGGGTAAGTTCTTCCTCATGGGAAAGAAACTCTGATGGCTACCAAATGTCAGGTTCTTGCCTTTGAAAATGGTCAAAGGGACGCTCAGACTGGGGTTTTTAATGGAGGAGACACTTTCTTCCAGGGCTAAAGCAAGCTGATTAGGAGTAGCATTTTAAGCACCGGGATCCGATGGACTCGGAGCCAAACAATAAGCGACTAATTTTAGAGCCTCCAAAATCCTGCGAGGCTGGAAAGCTTTCTCAGGGAGGTTGAGGAAGACTCAGAACCCGGTGACAGCAATAGCAGACTGGAATGGTGGAAGGTGCCCAGGGCCCTTCTCTACCAGACTTATCTCCAACTGAATCGAACCACAAGTATCCGGCCACTTCTGGCTGTAGGGGAGAAGAAGGCTGGAAAACGACCAAGTCCCTCCGACTTAAGTCGAGCAAGTTCTGCTTGTTTTTTTAAGACCACCTCCGCACAGCAGAGCGAAAGGGAAAATGTCTGGGATCCATTTCCTAGACTCTGCTTAGCTAATTTGTGAGAAAAATCTGCTTATCCAGGAATTCATTCAAAAATATTTGCAGAAAAATGAACACAGCAATTTATTTGCAAAATACATCTGACTACTGGTTATTTGTGCTTGTGAATCTGGGGCATCACACTTAAGTGTAGCCATGTGGCACGCCCTCATCCCTGGCTGCACATCAGGACCTAGCCGGGACCTCAGACGGGGCCATCAGGAGGTGGCCGGGACCTCAGAC